>JAMYWO010000113.1:41713-59522 GCA_024220525.1 Cochliopodium minus | reverse complement strand
TTAAAAAAAATAAAAAAAATGAGGTGAATAATAAAATTCATTTGATTGATAATATTTTGATCTAAATAAAAATTGACTTCCTTAATGAAAAAATAATAATTTATGATCATCCAAGATAAGACAAAAAGAATTTTTTACGCAGATTTGATTTCTATATCCCTATTGGTTGTTCCTTCCCAAAATTTATAATTGCATTCTGTCAAATGTTCATCCATAAATCCATTTCCTTTCACAACTATCTGATATGAAAAGGTAAGATTGGAAGCAGAGGCGATATATGGAGTGATGGTTGCTTTGATAGAATTAGACCATGTATCCCCATCATTAGAACATCCAATAGTGTAATTATCATTCGAATAGAGGGTTGCATTCAAAGGGAGGAAAAGATTTACGACATCTTCACTTACAAAATGTGTTCCAAGATTTATTGAATTTTTATTGAGATCCAATTGGGAGAATAATGTGCATCTGATCGTATCCTCAAAATCTGTTCCGTTCAATATAATATTCTGTTCAAATTTCAGACATTTTAATGGTTCGATTGTTATTGATAGACTTGATACAATAAATAAAGAGATAAACAATCCTAAAATTGCATTTTTCATCTATTTCCTTCCTTTTTTTTTTTTTATTTCCATTTTTTCTTGATTCTGAATTTTCCCCTTAAATTTAATTTTCTTTTGCAATTTTGCCTTTCAGTCATTATCGGTGAATGCAAAGATTTTTTCACTTCAAATCAAAAGAATTTTGAAGAACATCTTTTATAATGATGGATTAGTTAGTGTTTTGCAAATAAAGATCAAATATTAAAAAAAAGTCAACATTTCTTTTATAAATTTCTTTAACAGAAACTTTAAGACTATTATTGTCATTGACCACTCTTTTTTTAAAAAATAATTTATATAATTTTTCCTCTTTGTTCTTTTTATAAGTTATTGTTATTATTTAATTGAATATTATATATTTGTTGTTGTTTTGTGCTATAAAGTCCGCTTGACGGAGATATATTAGTATTGATCTGAATATCATTCGTGATATCCATATTATCATCAACTTGAGGTTGATTGAGAAGATCGAGAGATTCCCTGAGCTGATAATTTTTGGAATTCAATAAGCCCCTTTGATTTTTCTGAGGCAACACAACCCCAAACTTTTTGGGGACGATAGATAATGGAACTGAATTCGTAGATTGTGATAATTCAAGGAGAATCTAAAGAATTATTAAATAATTATTTTGATTTTATTTTTAATTTAAGATAGATATGTTATATAAGGATGATTATCATTTTAATGATCGTTATTTTTTAAAAATTTTATATTTTTGTTACCTCTCTTGATGGAGGCTTATTGAATGAATTTGATACTCTTGATTGTATCGCCATTCTTAGATCATCCACTTCAATATTTTCTCTTTTGGCATATTTTTGATAGGTCTTTGCTTCCATGATCACATCAGTTGTGTATTTGTACATAAATTCCATCAATTGATCAACCACTTTAGGTTCATACTTTGTAATACCCATACTTTTCAAAATATTTTGTATCATTTTAGAATCTTTTGGAACTAAATTCTCATTGTTATTGATGTTATTATCTTGCATTTTATTGAATATACGCAGGATATTTAGAAAAAGTCTCTTTTGTAAAATATAAATGAGATGAGGCTTTTTATATTTTTTTTATATTTTGGACAAACAAGTATTCTTTAATTTTTGTTTGAGCAAAAAAAAAGAAATTATATTATCATAAGCATTTTAAATTATATGTGTGCATATTCTCAGTATTGATGGATACTATTCCATTTGTATTTGGTAAATTAAAAAGGATTTGTGTTTTTTTTTATTTTTTTTTATTTTAAAAATGGAATTATTCAAATTTTATTGTATAAAATAAAAAAAAAGACAAATATTTTTAGAAAACTCTTTCTATGGTATATTTAGGAACATATCCTTCACGAATTGGATCTTCAAGAACATAACCGTAAAAATATTTGTTATCTTCAAAAATAACACCAATGATCTCGTTCTTTTTCAAGTAAAGAATCTTTTCAGTTCCTTCAGGTTGAGGGGGGGTGTTAAAGATGGCCATACCTTATAAAATAACAAATGATTAAAAAATTGTTTTCCAAGAGGAAAAAAAAAAAGAAAGATAGACCTTCGTACATATAAACACCAGATAATTTTTGCTTGTTAAGCTCTATAATATCATAAGAAGGTCTTTTGGAGATAAATTTATCTTTTAGTTTTGCTACGTGAGATTTTTCATGACGAGGAGAAATTTGGGCTTTGATATCACAATGATCATGTTGGATCTTTTCGTGTTTTTCTATAAGCACAGCCACTTTAGAGCTTTGGAGATTTCTTGGACTAATGATAGGATGATCATCTTTTGGAAGATGATCTATTTCTTGGGAGAGTATTTTAGAAATTTTTAGTTGAATCACAGCACTTTTCTTCATAAAAGATTCTTCTTTAATCGCCATTATTTTCATACTCTTTTTCTTTTTTGGCTTGTCTAATTCAATAGGCTTTATCACCATAGACAGTTTCGATTTAGGTTTTGGTTTTTCAACTTTATCTTGTTTTATTTCAGATGAATTTGTTTGTTGATCAATTTCGTTTATGGATTGTGGGGGTTCTTGGCTTAATTGTGGAGATATTTCTTTATTGGGCGACTCTTTTATTGTTATTTTCAAGTGATTTGGTTTTGTTGTGATATTTTCTTTTATTTCCAAAAAAATTTCTTCATCTTCCAAAATTTTGTTTACTTCATGAGAAGGAGATTCTTTGGTAATTTCCTCTTTTTTTGTAAATTCATTGCTTTCTTCATTTTTAGAATTTAAAATTTCCTCTTCCATTATATTATTGGGAGTTTCATCAAATAGTTCTTCGGTTATTACGGTGTTATTAAGATCAACAATCTTTTCTACATTCAAAAGGTTAGCCAATTTTTTAGCAATGTCCGTTTTTGTTTCTTCACCAACTTCTCTTGGAGAAACTCTTTTTTCAACAAAAGGTATTTTGATTTTTCTTTGAGAAGTTTCACTAGAAGAAGAACAAGTAGAATGGATTCTTTCTTTTGAATTTTTTTCATTGTTTAGTTTGATATTTGATTTATCAAATAAATTTTGCATGCTGGTACTTGAATCATCTTTAAAAATGAGTTTGAAAAATGCACTATTTTAAAAAATATTCAATTAGTTTTTTTTTAATCCATATAAATGATTAGAAAATTACTTATTCAATATTCCTGGTAATTTAAGACAAAACATTAAATAAACTTCCAAATGTTTTCTTATTTCTTCTAATTGGTCAAATAAATTGTTCGAAGAATGATTTGGGAACTTGGGAAAGATGGGAAATTTAATCTTGTTGTAAAGTTCTTCTAAATATTCTTTCAATTTTGTAAAGTATTTTCCCTTTTTACAAAAATTAAAATTACAAAATGTACAATAAAAAAAAAATAATATTTTTTTCCTACTCTCTTCTTTGAAGTATGTATTTGCTCGTCATTCACAATGAAAGAGAGCTGAACCAACTAAAAAAAATTAATTTGAATATATTTTTTAAAATTAGGAAAAAGAAAGTTTTACGTGGTAAAAACTAAGGATGTTAAACTTTTCTTTTTGGAGAGAAACTCTGGTGACTTTCACTGTTATTTGCGAGGCTTCGTAAGCGTTCAAAAAAGGAGAGGTAGTTTCATCTGTGGGAAGGTTTTTCTTGTGAGATTCTTTGGCCTCGTTTAATTTTGAGAACCATTCGTTTCTTTTCTTGAGAGAACGGAAATCAATATCATACTTTTTACTTTGGAACCTAGGGCTAGTTATTCTTAGGATAGAATCAGAATCTCCCGAATAGATTATCCTCGAAAATTGCTTTGTCATGTGAGAATAAAACTTGACATAATCTATTGCTTGTTTCTTTGATACAATTAATACTCCATCACTAAACAAGAATAATTCTCATTTTAAATTATTAATAACTAAAAATCTAAAAAAATTTTTTTTTTTTACTTATTTTCATTTTTTCTTTTGGTGATATCAATAGAACATCTGACAATTTCTCTATAAACAATCTGTTTTTGCTAGTGAGATCTACTTTGTTAGTTTTGAGCATGGCATAATTGAAACAATTTATTTTGGTGTTTCCAGAGCAATCCTCGTGGCACCAAAAATGGCAATGAGAACATTTCATTCCAACAGAGAAAATAGGTTTGTAGCACTGAATACAAAATTCTGATTGTTGTAGGGGAGTTACCTTAAATACATGTTGTGTAAACGAAGAAATAATTTTTCTGTTGCTATCTCCAAGAGGAAAAAAGATAAAAGAATCCTTCAAGATGCTTTGATCTTTCACGGTGATGTCCCTTGAAAGTTTTTGAATTTTTTGAACGTTAGCTTTCTTGTTATCGATGTCTTTGGAAATTTCTTTTGTTATTCTCGCACAGGTTCCTATAACTTCATAGTTCAGGTCCGTTTTGTCCAACAACTCCAAAAGCTCGGACATCAACAAAGGTATTCTCATTATACGAGCTTCATTAAAAATTTTATTTTTTTTAGAAAAATTTTAAATATTTTGTTTGGTTTTTACTTATTATACTCAGAGTTGCACTGTGAAATTCTTTGAGTTTTGTTTCACAATCCAACTTTCCAAATTTTTTGATCATTTTCTTTTTCTTCTCCTCCATCACATAACCCGTCAATTGTTCCCACTGATTGCAAAAGAAGATGTAATCTTTTTGTACGGTTGGATAGATATCGTTGTAGATTTGAAAAGATAATTTGTGCCATTCTTTATTTACGTCTTGATTTTTCAAATTATCAGATATCATCTTATGAGCATCCCTTATCTTGTGAAATGATCCTATAATTTCAAAGATCTTCTTCTCTTCTATCACATGTTTGATCCCCTCGAAGAAATGCGTGAGATATTCGCTGAGTGTATTTGAATATAGCAATTCTGATTCATATATCGATTGTATCCTCTCCCCTATCTTCAATCTTTGTTTTTCTAATTTGAGTGTCAGATGAAATGTTCAATAAATCAAAAATAATATTTAAAAATTGTGTGCTTTATTGAAATATTCTGATTATATTGGATCATTTGAAAATATTTTACCTATATCAGTCATTATTTGAGTTTTCAAAATTTGAGCCTTTTTTTTTTTAAATTTAATAAGAAAATTGATTGAAAAAATGGAAAAAGTTTGACAAACTTGAATACATTTGTAATTCTTAAAACTTTAGTTTTCTTGGTGTTTATAATTAAAGGAAATAATTTTTTTTTTCAGAGAAGAAAAAATAAAAAAAATTGAAGTGATTCAGATATATCGAGAATAAAACAAGAAAATACACCATAAAAATGAAAAGGAAACAACTCGAAATCCATCTTCAGAAAATAAAGCCATTTCAAAAGGCAAAAGTAAAATTAGAGCAATATCCAACACCTCCTAACTTGGCAACAGAAATGATGTTCACAATAGAGAATTCATTTGGTGATCTTGATGGTAAATTCGTCTGTGATCTTGGATGTGGCAGCGGGATGTTAACCATCGCTTCATCATTGTTGGGTGCATCTTTTGTTATGGCTATAGATATCGATCCATCTGCCATAGAGGATGCAAAGGAGAATATATCGATCATCTTTGATGAATGTGGAGATATAGATTTTTTGAACTGCAGTGTCGAGAATATACCTGAATCCCTCCATTCTAAATTCGATACTGTAATTATGAATCCTCCATTTGGAACTAAAATTAAAGGAATAGATATCAAATTTCTTGAAATAGGATCAAAGGTAAAAGAAAAAAGATGTTCCCCTCATAATTCAAAAAATTTTTTTTTTTTTTAATTTTTTTTGGAAGTTATCAACAAATAGTATTTATTCTCTTCATAAAACAAGCACAAGAGAGTATATTCAAAGAAAATGTAAGGAGCTAAAACTTGAAGGAAAAGTTGTAGCAGAGATGGTAAATTAAAAAAAAAAATTAATTAAATTAATAATAATAATATATTAAATTTTAATTTAATTAACTAGAAATTCGATCTTCCTAAAACAATGAAGTTTCATAAAAAAGATAATGTGGAAATAGAAGTAGATTTTTGGAGATTTAATCACATTAAAAAAAAGAAATAAAACAGGAAATATTTATTAAAAAATGTGAATAAAAACTAAAAATAATAATTTTTTTACAAATAAAAATTTTTTTTTAATTCTTTTTGATTGAATTCAAAACATTTTGAAGAAGGTTAAACAAATTTGTTTTTTCCTCTGGAGTCGAACAAAAAATGAACAAAGACTCATTAATACTGTGTAACAAGAAAGAGTTTTTGCAAGTGACTCCCAAAAACTGATGTTCATCCTTCATATCTTCAATTCTGGCCTTATTAGTAGGTTTCAAAAGCTCAATCTTGCTTTTGAGCTCATGTTTTTTCTTTACTAATTTATTTGAAGCGACTAAAAGAAGATCATTGAACAAAAATATCTTTCTTTTTCTCTTTTTATCACTTTGTATATACACTTCGCCTTCTAATAAGAACCTTCTGTTGTTTTGTCCCAGCTCTTCGAGATCAGGCGAGACGAGGTTTCTCACACGTTTGGATTCGTTGACAGAGTCTCTTTTTTCGTCGTAGATCCTTTTTTTGTGGTTGATTTCATTGCCTGTCACTTCCAACTTTTTTTTTGATTCTGTGAGAAAATAGTAATCTACGTGATGTGAAGGAGTTCTTTTCAACATTTGTTCCAACAATAAAATGTATCTTTTAAAAAAAAAAATGAAAATAAAATAAAAAACAAATATTATTAATAAAAAAAAAACTAAAATAAAACTTACCTTGGAACTCTTTGTATCGGAAGAATAACAAAAGATTGAAGTGTGTTTCCTAAAGTCTCTTCAGAAGATTGAATAAATTTAGAAAACTTTGGATCTTTCTCGTTGTACCACTGAATGATGGACATACAATTATCGTAATTGGTGATGTATTTGCCATAAATAGGGACGAAATCCAAAGACAAGAATATATCTCCGACTGTACTTTTGTCATTCCACTTTTCTAGTCTTACTTTGAGTTTTTCGAGGAGAATGGAGTTGAATTCCAAAATTGGTTTCATTGTAAGATACAAAATTTGGATAAAGTTTTCGGGTATCTCTGGAAAAAGTTTGGGAATATTATAAACAAACACCTTTTTTAAAAAAATAAAGTAATAAAATTAAAAAAAAAAAATAAAAAAATTAATAAAAATTAAAAAATAGAAATAAAAAAATTAATTTGAAAAATAAAATTAAAATTTAAAAAAATATTCAAAATAATAAAAAAAAATTTAAACCTCCATGTATTTTTGAATCAAATTGACGTACACAACTTCCGAAGAAAGAATTTCGTGAGCAGTTTTGCTTCTCAACCTGATTTGTTTGAATCTCTTTTTGTAGATGAACATTCTGACAAGGGACTGAACCTTGATGGCAGCCTTCAAGTCATTGAGAGAAGAATGTCTGTGGTCCTTTCCGTCATAAAGAGAAAAGTCAATAGGCTTAGTTTTAGGGACGTAGTCTTTCTTGGTAGTGGTAGAAATGAGATCAGTTTTGTTGGTGATGTTTTGATCTCTAATTTTGGATTTAAGTTCTTTGAGATCCATCTTGTGAATTTCTTTGTTAGGAAGATCAGTTTTAGATCTGTGCAACATGGGATGA
Source organism: Cochliopodium minus (assembly GCA_024220525.1). Classification (NCBI taxonomy): domain Eukaryota; phylum Discosea; order Himatismenida; family Cochliopodiidae; genus Cochliopodium; species Cochliopodium minus. Next base: position 51,833 of record JAMYWO010000113.1, on the reverse strand, counting down.
AATTCATGTCCATTGTTGTCGCTGTGATGAGAGGTTCCAGGAATAAGAATAGAATTGGTGGGAATGGATTGTTCTTTGGTTTTAGAGAGGCTTTCTTTGCTGGGAGATGTGATCATTTTTCCGGGAAAGGGAAGTTTGATCTTGGTTGGAGAAACGATGGGATTGAATTTGTGTTCATTCATTTTTTCTTTACTTCTAGGAGAATGATTGGGCGAGTGATTGGGAGATGTATTTCTATTTTCCAAGTTGCTCAAATTTATGTTGTAGTTTGGTTTGTTGAGAGGAGGATTTAAATGAGGAATGGAGGTGACGAAATTGCCAAGTTTTTTGTTTTCTACATTTTCCAATTTTTCTTGGAATTCTTTCTTCCTTTCGTACTCACTCCTCATCTGGAGTTCGAGTTCTTGTCTCAGCTTCTCTTCCATTTCCAATCTTATTTTCTCCTCTAACTCTAACCTAATTCTCTTTTCCATTTCATCATAGTCTGTATTACTTTTGGATCTTTGATGGGTGGTGGGAACTGTAAGAAAGCCAGTGGAAACACTGTTATTATTATTAGGAAAATTAAGAGAGGGATTTCCATTATTGAAAGAAGTATTATTGCCATTGTTATTGAAAGAAGTATTATTATTATTAAAAGAAGAGTTTTTGTTGTTTAAATTTAAATTATTAAAACTACTGTTATTTGGACTTATGTTCAAGTTGTTTGAACCAATATTTAAACTGTTATTTGAATTGATATTCAAACTGTTGTTTGAATTGGTGTTTAAGTTGAGATTGTTAAAATTATTACCCAAATGATTAACATTGTTGTTATTGTTGTTAATATAATTATTTTGAAGCTCATTCCCATAAATGTTGTAATAGCTAGGCGCAGAACTGGGAGGTGTGACGGGATCAGATCTAGGAGGAGAAGGATTAGACAAATTAGGAATCAACGCAATGTTGTTATTGAAAGAAAAGTCTTTATTGTTGTTTTGGTTATTATTGAGAGAGGTGAAAGTTATGTTATTATGATTGGTTGGAAGATTTGTTGTTGTAAAAGATGGATCTTTGTTGAGTGTTGGTGTAGATGTTGATCTATTGTTGGGAGAATTGAATTCATTATTGTTGGAATAAGGAATAATGTTGGGATTGTTGCTGAGATGATTATTAGAGTTATTAAAGCCATTATTGAAATTATTGATCAAAGATATATTAGGATTAATATTATTATTTGTCACATGATTTGGCAAATTAGGATTATTATTATTGTTTGCATTATAATTCGATCCTATACTATTGTTAATAAAAATTATATTCCCCTCATTTAGTGAATTTGTAAAATTGGGCAATATCGTACCATTATCGACTGAGATATATTGATTTCCATCTAAGATATTGTTGAGGGAATTTTGAGGGTAAAAATTATTTTGATTATCTTGATACATTGAGGATCCATAATCTATAGAGTAACTTCTTTGATAAATATTGTTTCCTTGATTATCATTATTTCTTTGCAATTCTGAAGTGGATTTGGTTTTGTGCATCGGAACATGTATGGTCTCTTTGAAATCTATATTTCTGAGATTATCATAGTTAATTTTGATATTACTGTGATTATGGTTGTTCTTGTTGATATTATTATTGCTTAGATTATTGTTATTTCCATTTATATTGATATTTGGGTTAATATTTCCATCTGATGTGAAGAATGTCTGAGTAATTGGATTGGATTGATAATTATTCACATTTTGATTTACTTGCATTTCGAGATGAGGATCCGATTGTGAAGTTAGCTTTGTATTGAACTCAAATCTCTCATTGACATCCTTTTTTTGATATCTCAAAGTCTGAAATTTTTTTTTGGATCTTTTGGAAGTGGGAGGTGCAGTTATATTTATACTTCCACTATTATTTTCTTGATTCATTATTTTATTTTCTATGGATATCTTTTATTTTATTCTATCTTTCTTTTATATCTTTGATATTTGCAAATATTATATAGAGAAATGTTGCTCCCAATTTTTTTATTTTTTCTTATATTTATGAAAATTATCATTCAACCATATTTTTCTTATAAACTTTGAATTTAAATGCTTTTTTGTTCCAAGTTCTCAAAATCAAATATTTTTTTCAATCTGAGGCAAATTTTAGTAAAGTTCATTTTTTAGAAAATAAATTGTTTGTGAAATGGAAATTTGAAAGGGATTATTAAATATTGGATAGTTTGTGAAAGATTTTTTTAATTGTTTGAATGAAATAAAAAATTAATGTTTTTTCAATCTCAAATGATTAAATGGAATAAGTTCCTCACATTTTAAGAAAGAAGCATTTCTACATCTTTCTTTGTAAGCTTGGACAACTTGGAAACGTCAAAGCTCAAAACACCTTCGGACAAAGCCTCCTTCTTCTTTTGCAATTCAATGATTTTCTCTTCGATGGAACCTTCCATGATAAGCCTTAAAACTTGTACGTTTCTTTTTTGACCCAATCTATAAACTCTTTCAATAGCTTGTCTAAAATAAATTTTATTAAAATTAAATTTAAAATTAATTGTAAAAAATAAATTTTAAATACCTATCTATTGCTGGGTTCCACCATGGATCAATTAACCATAACTTGTTAGCCTCTGTCAAGTTGAGACCAACACCGCCCGCTTTCAAGGAGATCAAGAAGATGTTGACTTTGAGGTTCTTTTTGAAGTTTTCTATTGCAGCCGCTCTTTTTATTTGGGTCATCGTTCCATCTAATCTTTCATACTCAAGTTTTTCTCTAATAAGAGCAAATCCTTTAAAAAAAAAAATTGAATGAAAAAAAAAAAAAAAAAAAATTAATAAAAGAATTTAAATACCCAACAATGTCAAGAAAGAAGTAAACTGAGAGTAAATCACAGCTTTGTCACCTTCTTTCATTTGTTTGAGCTGTTCCACCAAAGTGTTCATTTTAGCAGAATATTTCATTTCTCCCAAGTTGATGAACTTTTTGGTACCTTTGAAGTAATCTTGTTCTTCATCTTCTTTCTCTTCGTCATCTTCTTTGTAGTCGTCTTCTTCTTCAGTTTCTTTGTCGTCTTCTTCAAGTAAATCAATGACATTTTCTTTTGGAAGAGGCTTGGTGGATGTCAGTTCCAAGACTTTATCGAAATTGCTATTTAAATCCTTGAAATCAACATCTCTTTCGTGTACCTTAGAAGATAAGGGGAGGTAGTAATGATCACAAACCTAATTAAAGAAGATTAGAAATAAATTTTTTATTTTTTTTTTGTAAACTCTTTCTTTACTTGTCTCAATCTCAAGAGATGCTCCAAAACGCAAGTATATTCCTTTTCTCCTCTCATGTAAAGCTTGAGGGTTTCTTTGGCTTCTGTTTTTAGTTTCTCATAGAACTGATTCTCTTTTTCAGGAAACTTTACTGTGCAAAATTGCAAATCAAAAGGTGGAAGACTTACAATGCATTGGTCAGTTCCTTCTATCTTAGTTGCCTTTGTTCTTCTAAGCAATAAAGGTTTCAATAACAAAGTAAGCTTGTCCATTGCCTTTTAGAAGAATTGATTAATTTAATTAAAAAATAAAATAAAAATTTAAAAAAATAAAGAGAAATTTTTTAAAATAATTGATTTAAAGGTTCTTTTGAAAATAGCTCACATTTTTTCCTGTTTCAGTGTTGGCATACTTTTTGTTTTCAATTTTTGAAGTAGTGAGAACGAACCAAGGTCTTTCAAATTGGAGTCCAACAAATCTAAGAAGAGGCTCCAAATCCATCAAAGTGTTTTGTACAGGAGTACCTGACAAAACAAAAAAGTAAATTTCAATGAGAAATGAAGAAAAAAAAAAAGAAATCATACCAGTTAATGCCCATTTATTTCTTGAAGTTAAAGCAAGACATGCTTTTGTTACTCTTGCATTGATGTTTTTGATTTGATGTGCTTCATCTAGAACGATTCTGTGGAAGTAAACTTTGCTCAGGGTTATCTTTTTTGCATATTTCTTCTTTTTGCTTGGATCTCTTTCTGCTGCGTATTCTGCACTTATTGTTCCGAATGTTGTTAAAATAACATCATAATCTTCAACATCTTTTAAATTTCTTTGCTTAGAATAGTAGAATCCAATCTTTATATCTTTTGTGAATTTTTCTATTTCTTTCTGCCTTTTGAAAATATACAGTAAGAAATCTAGAATTGAATTTTGTAAATTTTAAATTATTTTACCACTGATCGAGAGTTGATACAGGAGATACTATCAATGTTGCTTTGGTTTGTTTCTTTATTCCCATTGGGAGATCTTCATCATCCATTTTATTTCTAACAATGGAATAAGGCCTTGCCAAAAGCAAACTAAAAAAGAAAAAAAAATTATGTCAAGAAAAAATTGAAGAAATACTCTGTATATTTTACCTAATTATTTGAATAGTTTTTCCAAGACCCATTTCATCACATAATAATCCTCCCTTCACATCATTATCTTCTGCTTCATTGTTCTTGAGAAACTATTAAATTTTTTGTAGTTTTAGATAAAAGCATTCAAATCAAATAATTAACGGTATATCGAAAATGAATTATAATGTAAGGTTTATTTTATTTACCTGTAATCCTTGCTTTTGATATGGGAATAATTTTGCTTTCAAAATAATTTCTTTTCCTTTGGATGTCTTTCTAATCACAGTTTCTTTATCATTCTGAAATATCTCATTATCTTCTTTCAATTCATTATTGAGGGCTGTGAATATATTATCAACAAGTTTTCCAAGTTGTTTATTTGGTTGAATATTTTCCGTTATTTCCTCGTTATCTTTTTTGCTGGTTATTTTTGTGGTGGTATTGGTCGCAGTTGATTTAGTTGATTGGATTGGTTTTTTTGTAGCAGTCACTTTTGGTGCATAATCTTCGTTGGGGATCAACTTCATCCCTTTTTGTTCCTTTTGGATTTTAATATCTTTCATCTTTTGAATCAACGCATCTATATCATCAACTTCAGCAAGATTGACAAAATTCTCTTTATTTACTGGCTTCATACTTTTTTTTTATTTATAATTACAGTTTTTTATCATTTATATTTCACAATGATAATAATCTTGGCGCCATATTCAAAAAATAAGTTTCATATTCAAAAAAAAGAAAGATGTTTCCAAATAATAGATATTTGTTGAAAAGTAAATTTAAATAGAAAATATTTTAATTTTGAAAATATCAAAAAATTAAAGACTTGCCCAAAAAATATTACAACTTTGTTAGAGGTATCAATAAATTCTAAACGTTGTAATAATTCGGAAATCTCTGGAATGAAATGTCATCCCAAAAGTTGGCAAATTAAATCAAAAGAAACCAACATTATACCCCCACCAGGTCCTAATCTAACAATTCTGGCAGTGTAACCCTTATAGAGAGACTTGAATCCTTCTGTTTTGTAAATTAAAGCCAATGAAGGGAGGGTCCATCTTCCAGCACCAACAACAGAAACGTTTTGCATACGAGATTTGACAACATCAAGTGGAGTGCTAAAATAAATTGTTAAGAGATCAAAGCAAAGGAAATAAAAAAAGACTAAAATTCTTTTTACTTCAAAGTGGTTGCGATGGTACCACCGAAAACACCACAAATGAAGCTGTGAAATTTTTCTCCAGACTTGCTATCTGGCTTTGGGATGTTGTTTCTGATGAAACCAATCACACCGAAATAAGTACCATTCCATACTACATTACGCCACATTTGAGCCTCCATTCCTTTGTAAAGACCCAAAAGTCCTTCGCTTTTGATTGTTCCTGCTAAAGCTTCCAAACTGTTTTTATAGAGTGCAACCTTTTTAAAAGAAGAAAATAAGGAGAGTGATTTAAATGCTTAATATCTTTGGAAGTGAATAATTTAAGACTTTAATTTTATCTTACGTTTTCTTTTGCTTGCATTCTAACTTTTATGACCTCTAAAAAAAAATGTCAAGAACAATGTTAAGAAAATTTTTTAATTTTTTTTTTTTACCAAAAGGACAATTGAAAAAAGTTTCGGTAGCACCTGCCATTGCACCAGTGAAGACGTGATGAAAGGATGTCAATTTTCCATCCTTGGAGAATTTAAGAGCCAATTTTTTAAAGTGTTCATTTGCACTAAATTTGATTGCTCTCTTTGGTGCTTCAGCCATTATAGGGTTAATGATTCCTCTTTAAAAAATATTGGATGATAGATTATATAAAGGTTTTTATTTAAAATAAAAAATTTTAAGTGAAATAATATAAAATTATATTTATAATAATAGTTTCATTAAATACATATCAATATAAATAATTGAAATATTCTTGAGATTATTATAATTAGACTTTTTTGGGATCTTTGAGTTTTACCTATATAATCTTCCTATTCCTTCTTCTTTGATGATAGTTTTGAATGAATTCAAAAATGAAGCTCTTCCTACTGTTTGCAATTGAGATCTTGTTTTAATGACATCTATTTTTCATTGAATAATTAATTGAAAAAAAAAACCAAATCAATGAATAGTATAAGGATTTGTAATTAGTGTTTATATGAATATCATTAAATATTAATATTTTTATCTTGTTAAGCATTCAAAAATAACAAAAAAATGAAAAAGTTCTTCACCAGTGGGATACATTATCATTAGTTCTATTAAAAGAAATATTAGCAAATTTGTAAGAGAAGAAATATTTTTGATTACCAATTGTCCCTGCAATACCTCCTGCAACAATATTTTTCCATAAAGGCAAATCTGCATTTCCTGGTCCAGCAAATGCGAATTGATTCTTTCTCTTATAAAGGTTTTCTTTTAATTCACTGCTTATAGTAAAATAGTTGTTATTCATTTTTTTTTTTATTATTTTTTAATTATTTTTTTCTTTGAATTAAAAAAGTCACAATTCTTTGATTTCGCCATTTTTGCCAATCATCTTGTTTTTCAATTTTTAATGTTCAAGCAAAATTATTATTTATATTATTATTTCGGAAATGATTTTAAATTACCTCTGAAGATTATTTTGCCCAGAATTCTACCAATTAATTGATTGAGTATAGTTCCAAAATATTCTTTATAATTATCGAATTCTAATTGATTGAGAATTTTGATCAATTTAAATTCTAATTCTATAAAGTATTATAAAGATAGATTTGATTAAATTAGAATTATTACCCAATAAACAATTTGTTCAAGTATTTGGATTTTAGTTCACTTTGAAAATAAAATTTTATATTTGATAATTTTGCACATAATAAAATTTATAAAATTATATTGTGTTTATAATCCAAAATATCTTGTCTAAATTTGAAAAATTTGTTTCTAATTGTGCATCAATTAAATGGAGTCTTTGTTTTTCATTTCTCAATTTTATTTTTAATTATATTTGATTTATATATAAATTCAAATTTTATATATTTTTTTTTCGGTTTTATCATGATAGGAATTTATTTTTAAAGGAAAATTTTTATTTATGGTTTATTTGAAAAATGAAAAAAAAAAATTTTTTTAAAATCTGTCTAATATCATTGATGTTGAACAAGAAAGAATCCAAAATTTCTTCAATTTAAATTTTTTGAGAAATAATGAAGAATTTTGAAACACATAATAATCTTTTTATTAAAGAACTGATTATTATACAAAAAAAAAAAAATATTGGAAAGATTATTGTGAAAATGTCAAGAAGACAAGTGAATAAATTAAAATCTATGAATGGGTTTGCTATAATTACAATCTAATATCAATATAATTTTTTTTATTGTGATGAATAATCAATAGGAAAACAAAGGAGGATGAATTGGAAGAACATTTGAATAAATTCAAAGAAGAAGAAGAGGAAGAGGAAGAACAAAATATAGATACATCAAATCCATTTGCAATGGTAATATATCTTATTATTCCATCAATTTTAAACATAATTACAAGATATTTAAAAAGAAGATTATTAAAAATCAAAATATTATCATTATTTATCCTTCAAATTCAATTTAATTTTGTCAAAAAAAAATAGTTCAATAATCAACCAAATCAATCCAAGAAAAAGAAAAGAAGAAAAAAAAAGAACACCAACATCCAAACACAAAATACAGAAGGCGAAGAAAATGAAGACGAGGAAAAAGAAGAAGAAAAAGTAATGAAACAACCACCAAAAAAGAATCCTCCAAAAAAAGACCCTCCAAAAAAAACACCCACAAAAAAAGAAACCAACAAAAAAAATAAAAACAAAAATAACAAAAATGTGGATGACTTCGATAAGGTAATAAAAGAATATGGATTCAAGAACAATGAAAATATAGATATCTCTGAAAAAAAAACAGTAAAGCCTCTTTTGTTGGTTGAGAAGAGATTTTTAAGTCCATCAGCTGAACTCAAAAAAATTTTTGGAAAAGCAGTTGAAGTAAGATTTTAAAATTAACCAAGAAAATAATTAAATAATTAAATTTATTTGATATTTATTTTAATTAATTAGAACCAACAAAAGAAAGAAAAAAAGAAAATTCCAATAAAAACAAAACTCCTTTCAGAATTAGATTACTACATACCTGCAGAAGTTAGTGGGTTGAGTATGGAAAGGGGAGAGGTAGTAAATGGAATCCAAATGTATAATTACATACACAACAACAACTACAAAGTAATTCACCAAAAGTACCTCTACTGCGTACAAACTCACAACCCTAATACCTTGGCTCTTTTGGTACAAGAGTATCCTGTTCACGTTGAATCACTTTTTAGGTGAAAATTTTTTGATCTTTTTTTTATTTTTTTGTTTTATTTTGTTTTATTATTAGATTGTCTGAATATTTTAAATCTACCGGAGATTTCAAGAATGCCGGAGAACTTGTTGAAAGAGTGCTTTATGTATGTGAGACATGCGCAGATGCAAAGTTTGATTGGTTAGAGGGAAAATCCAACTTAAATTTCGAGCTAGAAGAAAACAAAACCCTTTTTTTGGCTTTGTTTAGACAAATTGAATATCTAGGAAGAAGAGGGTTATGTCGAACTGCATTAGAGTTTTGCAAAGGTAATTTTTAAAAAATTTTTAATTTTTTATTTAAATTAATACTTTTTCTAGTTTTGCTTAATTTGGATAAGAATGATCCTGCGAATATCTTGTTAAGTTTGGACTACTATGCATTAAGAAGCGGGCAATACAACTGGCTCAGCAGACTTGTATCAGACTTTGAAGAAAGGGAGCTTGTCTACTTGCCCAACTTTTGTATCTCTGTCGCCTTAGCAGAGTTTTACATGGCGGAATTAAGAAAGAAAAAAGACAAAAATAAAAAGGAGAAAGAAAACACAGAGATACAATCTTATTCTTCTTCTACTCCTGATGAGTTGTTACAGAATGCAATCATGACTTTTCCTTTGTTGGTTGAGCCTCTTTGCTCCAAGGTCAAGATTAACTGTTCCTACAAACATCCCCAAACCAAAGAGACTATTAATCCTTTGGCTCATTCTTTTTTTACTGAATGTTATAAGACATCCACACTTGAACAATTAATAACTATTTACATTGAAAGGTAAAAAAAAAAAATTATTTTTTATTTTTTAGTTTATTTTTTATTTATTTTTGATAGATCCCATGGCTTCTTTAGAGACTCAAAGGTTCAACAGTGGTTAATCGAAAACATCAAAAAAGTTATTGAAAGAGTGGAAAGCAAGGATGAGATGGTGGATAACTGCCAGTGCATCCTCAAAGAAGAATACAAGAAGAGCGGAAATAAAAACCTCCTCAAGAATATTCAAGTCAACGATTATTCTGACAACTATGATGTCATCCCTCAAGATGTTCTTGAACAACAACCTGACCCTTATGAACAAGAAGTTGAGCAAGAGGAAGTTGTAAGAGCTCCCACAAACAATCCACTTGGTATATTAAAAATATTTTTTATTTTTTTTATTGTTTTATTTTTATTTTCTTCTTTTTTTATTTTTAGGATTATTCTTACATACTCTTTTGCCTTGGAACAATGCTCAATACAATGCCCCTGCCAATGATGAGCAAGGAGTTGGCATCCTTGAAGCTTCTCTTAACATTCTAGGCTTGTCACGAAACAACAACAATAATGACAACAATAACAATAATAACAATAACAATAACAATGGAGATCAAGATTCAGAGGAAGAAGGTTATTCCGATGAAGAAGATAATTAAAAAACAAAAAATAAATTAATTTTTTCAC
>JAMYWO010000113.1:12342-41613 GCA_024220525.1 Cochliopodium minus | reverse complement strand
CTCTTATAATGGATCAACCTAATGAAATATCGGGTGATATAAAGAATAATATCGAGCAATACTCAATCAAGAAACTGATGGAGAACTACGAGGAACTGGTGAGATTGACCATCGAAAAACAGAAATCGATAAAGGAGATGGAAACGAATTTGCTCCTGAATTCAACAGTATATATCCTTTTATAATATAAATTTTTTTTTTAATGAAATTTTATATTATTTCTCAATCTATACATCCTTTCAATAATATCAGATTTAAATTTGAACATCTTTTCTTTGTAGAATCTAATAGATAAATATCAAAAACAAATTATGCTTGTATCTCTAAAAATTGAGCTCCAAGACACCAATATCAGCCAGTTGAATGAATTAATTTTTGCATTGACCGGTAATAGAAAACAAATAAATGTGAGTTGGAAAAATATAATTTTATTGAACAACTATATTTTTATTTTTTAGGAGATAATAATCAAAATAAGCAAAATTATCAATTATCTCTCGAAAATATTAGAAAAAAGAAGCTAATTTTCACAGAGGAATCTTTATTAAGAGATCTCAAAATAGAATTGGACAATCCCACTCTATTCAATCAATCCAATCTTCCCAACAAACCACCTCCTATCACCAACAAACCCACAATTCCTGTGAGAAAAGATCTTCCACCCAAAATCCCTCCGAAAAAGGATTTAGTCAAAAAACCTATCAAAAAGGAATCTATCTTTTCTTCATTTGGAAAGAAGAAGCCAGAAACAAAATTTGAACAAGGTATAAAAAGAAATAATGGAACAAATTACTCCCATTAAAAAATATTTATGATTTATGATTTTTTCTCTGAAATTAATTTTTATTTTCCCTATTGTATATCAAAGGAACAACCCCGGAAATGATCAAATCTCCAAGAAATGAAATCAATTCATCCAATGATAATCTTACCAAAGAAGTTCAAGTGGAGAATATCAAAAAGTGGATGAAAGAGAACTATAAGCACGGAAACATGTTTAATTTCACCAATAACTTTCCTCTTCCTATCACTTACAGTATATTCTCTTATTTGAAAGATAAAGATTTAGCAAAGCTATCTATGACTTGCAAATATTGGAACCGTAGAGTTAAACAATGGAAAAGTAAAAAGAAATTTTATTTGATTTTGAATATTTACGTAATTATTTCCCAAAAAAAAAGATGCTGTAACAAAGAATGATGTTGTTTATGAAATTTATTCTTCAGAAAGGGAGTATTTGACAAGTCTAAATGTCATGATTAATGTAAAAAAATAATTTTTAGTTTATTTCAATTTTTACTTACACTTTCACTTTAATAAAACAGGAATACAAATCTACTCTCCTTAAAAAACAAATTATAGATGGGGAAGGTTCTCATACTCTATTTTCTAACATCGATCAGATTTACTCCATAAACAAAGAGCTTCTTTTTGATCTTGAAAAGCGCCTCTCCACTTGGAATTCCTTCAGCTGCATTGGAGACATTTTTTACCAAGTCGCTCCTTATTTGAAAATGTATTCAACCTACGCAGCCAATCACGAAACAGCAACCAATTATTATAATAAATTAATAGAAAAAAAAACAAATTTCAAAATTTTGGAGGTAAACTTTTAATCATTATCCCTGTTATTTTTTGACATTAGATTTTTATATTTTTAGATGATTAGAAAAAAGAAAGAAGTAAGGAGTTTAGATCTACAAAGTTACTTGATTTTACCTATTCAAAGAATTCCGAGGTAGTATTAATATTGTTAAGTCTAAAATTAATTTAAATCTTTCTTAAAATATTAGGTACAGTCTTCTTTTGGGACAACTTCTCAAAGTGACTCCCAAAGAACACAAAGACTATACTACTCTCGAAAAAGCAATAGAGACTGTTGATAATGTTGCATCCAACCTTGATAAATCTGTCAAACAATTCAATGATGCAGGAACTATGCTCAAAATATCTAATCAAATTTCAGATTTCCCTGTAAAAAATTTATTTTTTCAAAATTAATTTATTATTTTTCTTTTAGATTTCGTTGTTTAGAGATCCAATGAGAAAATTGATTAAGGAAGGAGTTTTAGTTAGAACAGGAAAGAAACTAACAACATCATCATGGGTCATTTTGACGACAGATCTCTTTGTGTACGCAAACAAAATAATTTCTGGTTGGAAATTCAAAGGATCCATTCCCCTTTCCACAATTTGGACACGTAACATTGAGAACTCGCAGAAAAACCAGTATTTGTTTCAGTTGATATCCACCAACAAAGTTTTTGATTTCTCAGTGGGTTCGCAGGATGAAAAAGATGTTTGGCTCAACAGTATCAACCAAGCCATCAAAAATTTGGTAAAGACATCTGTAGTGGAAAAACAAAAGAGGATGACTCGTGTAATAGACTTTAATAAAATCAATAAAAGCATGCAGCATGATAGTTTGAGTGAGTCTCTTGATAGTACTGACTCCTCTAATATGTCTACTGATAATCTTCAAATAAATAGCACACTTTCCGAAGAGAATGGGAATTTTAAACCTAAGAGGAATCCACCGCCTCCTCCTAGTAAGAAACCTCCTCTCCCCCCTAAATCGAAATTGATTGTCATTCCTAGTAAGGAAATCACTGAGAACACTTCCCCTAGTCTTCTTCCTCAGTTTGAATCTAAAACTTTGATCCGATTTAAGGGGGATGAATGGGTAACCGTTTGTCTGAGGTAAAACTATTTTCTTAAAAAACCAGTTTTATTTAATTCTTATTTTTCATTCAAAAGACCTTGCTCTTTTACTCATATGACACAAGGAGAATCCTATATTCTGTAAAACAAATTTTTTTTTTGAATTTTTTTTAAAAAAAAGAGCTAATCACAACTTTACAATAGTGATGCTGGAAAAAGAGTTTTTATTTGGAAAGGAAAACAATCCAATGTTAAAGAAAGAGCCAAAGCAAGTTACTTTGCCAAGAAGATGATAGAAAACACCAACATCCCAATCATCGTTCTCAAAGGAAAATCAGATGATCCTGAATTTTTTTTTATTCTTGGTGGCAGTGTTGATCTCATCCCTCCAAAGAAAGAAGATAACATAACTACAGAGTTTGAGAATTATTTAGAATACAGATTTTTTGTTGCTGATTCTGATGCTCGGGTGTCCGAAATAACACTAGAGAAAGGGGAGGGTCTACATAGAGATCTATTGGTTAAAATTTTTTTTGAATTTTTAAATATTACTTTCTTTTTAACTTTTATTCTTCGAAAAAAAATTTTTTTCTAGGAATCTGATAAAAGTTACTTGATTAATATAATTGCAACAAATGCTGTTTTTGTGTGGACTGGATTAAAATCTAATCCCAAACAAAAACTTGCCATTGCAGACAAGACTGATGAGATCCTCAAGAAAGATCCTAAAAAAAACGTCCAAGTATATTTTTTATTTGAGGGTGAAGAGACAATACTTTTTAAGGGATTGTTTAGTGATTGGCCTGATTTGAATTGGAAAGATGAAATTCCTGAACACAAAAAGAATATTCTTCAGACAATTTCTGATGGCGGCAAAAGTTTGATTTCCAAATTCAAAACTCAAAAGAGTCGTTCTTTTAGTTTCAAAGCTAAAACTTCTAGCAATGGATCTAGAAAGGGCCTTGACTCTATTATTTCTCCAAGAGATTCTATTACTGAAAGCAAATGATTCTTTTTTTTTTTCAATTTGTATTTCCTTTTATGAGATTATAAATTTTTTTGTTTATAAATAATTTAAGTTTAAAAATTTGTATTTTGTAATATGGATCTTTCATGTATGGGAAAGAAAGTGAGTCATTAATTGCTCATATTTTTAACAAAAATGAATTTTCTTTGAATCTATCAAAAATATAAAAAAAAATTGGAGAAAAAATAGTAAGACAGAAATGAATCATAAACTTCAGATTGGAATTTCTTTTCTATTTCTTTCATTAGTTCTGTATTTAAGAGCTTTTTATTTATTAATCATAATTGCGACTCCCTTTATGCTCCTCTTATTCAAGACAAGGAACTCAAAATCAAATAAAACGATAGGATTCTTTCATCCATATTGGTAAATACTCTTTTAAAGTCAGATTGAAAATACTATTTGGAAAAGTAACATACAATGTTATACTCACATAAAGTGAACAATTTATTGCAACCTATTTAAATCTTAACAAATATATCTCGTATAAAATCAAATAGTAACGATGGGGGTGGAGGTGAAAGAGTATTATGGTGTTTAGTCAGATGTTTCCAGAAAAAATATGGAGATAAATTTGATTATGCGATCTATACAGGAGATGATGCAACCAAAGAAGAGATATTGCAAAAAGCAAAGAATAGATTCAATATAGAATTAAATGATAAGAATATCAAGTTGATAAAATTGAAAACGAGGATATTAGTTGAAGCAAAATGCTATCCATACTTCACCATGATAGGACAAAGTTTGGGATCGATGATTCTGGCATGTGAAGCAATATATAGATATAATTGTTCTCTGATGTTTGGTAATATAAATATAATCTTTAAAATTGACTTTTAAAATATTATCAATAAAAAAAAACTTTACAAAAAAAATGAATAAAAAAATTAAAATTTTTTTATTTAAAATTTAATTTTTTTTCAAAAAAAAAGATACAATGGGTTATGCATTTACATACCCCATTTTTAGATTGGTAGGAGGCAGCACAGTCTTTTGTTACACTCACTACCCAACCATAAGCTCGGACATGTTGAAAAGAGTGGTTGAAAGAAGGAGCCTGTACAACAATAACGAAAAAGTTTCAACAAGTACAACACTCAGCTCCCTTAAAGTTATTTATTACAAAATATTCGCCAAAATATACGGATATTTCGGAAGTTTTTCTAATTTAGTATTCGTAAATTCCACTTGGACATTGAACCACATCAACGAAATTTGGAAATGTAATGAGAAGACCTTTACTTTATTTCCTCCCTGCGATACTTCCGCCACAGAAAAATTTGATTTTGATCCTCGTGAGGATATGATCATTTCCATTTCTCAATTCAGACCTGAAAAGGATCAAAAACTTCAAATAAAAGCATATTCTATTTATAAGGATATTTGGACCAATTCTTCTTCCAAAACTTCTAATTTGGCAAAGTTTTATCTTATCGGAAGTTGCAGAAATGAATCTGATCAGAAGATCATTGATGAGGCTAAAATTTTGTGCAAGGAGCTTGGCGTTGAGAATGATGTTGAGTTTGTGATCAATGCTGATTTCAAAAAGCTGCTGAGTTTTTTTAGCAAAGCAAAGATAGGTTTACATTCAATGTGGAACGAGGTTTAAAAAAATTTTTGAAAAATAAAAAAANAAAAAATAAAAAATAAAAAATAAAAAATAAAAAATAAAAAATAAAAAATAAAATAAAAAATAAAAATAAAAAATAAAAAGCGGAAAAAAATAATGACAATAATAAATATTGAACAAAATAAAAAACAAAAAATAAAAAAAAATGAATTATAAATAAAAAACAAAAAAATAAATAAAAAAATGAAAAAATAATTGAAAAAAATAAAAATTTTATTCACACTTCATTGTCCTTTTCCCAAATTCATCTACAACGTGCCACAAATGAGTTTTCTTTTCTCTTTCGAGATATATTCTTTTGGGGAGTCGGACGTTGATTTCTGATGAATTCTTTTCTCTCTTTGACCATTTTTCTATTGACAAATTTATTTCCAATATCCATGAATCTCTTTCAAATCAAAAAAAAAATTTAAGTGAAAAAAATAAAAAAAATAAAATAAAAAAATAAAATCAAATAAAATCAAATAAAAATTTTATTAAATAAAATAAAATACAAAAAAAAAAATTTATTAAATAAAATAATCAAAATGAGAAATAAAATGTAAATTTTTTGAACAATAGAATAAAAAAAAAAATTTAAGTGAAAAAAATAAAAAAATTATTAAAATCAATTAAAAGAAAATAAATAATAAAATAAATTGAAGAATAAATTTGAAAAAAAAACAAAAAATTAAAAATTACAAATTAAAAAATGTGTAAGAATAAAAAATGTGATGGAAATAAATAAAAAAAAAAAAAAAATTTTTTTACCGTTCCTTTTCATTGGATAGGATCCAAGTAGTGACAGTCTGATCAGTAGGATTGACAACTTGGAAAATATTGGAAGAGATGGAATTGACAACAATCTCATTTAAATTTATAATTCCGCTGAAAATGTATTCATCTTTCTTCTTCTTTTTGGCGTAGACGATGCAACTGCTGAATAGAACGAAGCGAAATGACTTTTGTCCTTTCAGTAACTGTTGTGTCACTATCCCTTCTTTTATCAAATTCACTCCGTGTGAGAACATGTCCACCTTTTGTAAAAATAAATAAAAAATTGGAAAAATCGAAAAATAATGAATTAATATTTTAAAAATAAACTATCTAAAAAATTAGTAAAAAATTCTTCGAAAAAATAAAAATAAAAATAAACTTTCTAAATCTAAAAAATCTAAAAAATAAAAATTAAAAAAAAAAGAAAAAAAAATAAAATAAAATAAAAATAAAAATTATAAAAATAAAAAATAATGACTAAATAAAATAAAAAAAAAAATATAGAAAAATATTTTGTTATGAAAATAAAAAAAAAACTTTTTTTTCTGAAAAAAAATAAGGTTATAAAAAATTGATGAAAAAAAAAAAAAAAACTTTAAATTAATTTACGGGTAACTCTTGTATTTCTTTGAATATTTTGGTCAAATGTTCTCTTTGAAAATTAAAGTTGACTCCAGCTTCCATTGTCATGGCGACCTGCTCGATCAACTCGTATGCCTTTTCCAACAAATTATAATCGGGGTGTTCCGGTGGCGTGTTCTTCTTTAAATCCAGCAACAATAATTTGTATCTTGGAACCTTGATTGAAACACAAACAATTAGTAAAGATTCATTCAATTTTTAAATTTTTGATTTTTTTTTTTTACATTTAAAAATTAAATTTTTCTTTTTATTTTAATTTAAACTAATTTTTAAATTTTGAAGAAAATTTTCTTTTTTATTTATTTTATTTTATTTTATTTATTTATTAATTTTTTATTTTTTATGATTTATTTTAATAAAATTTATTTTTTTATTTATTTATTTATCTTTTATTTTATTAATTTTTTATTTTTTATTACTTATTTTAATAAAATTTATTTTATTATTTATTTTTTAAAAATTTTCTTTTTGTTTTGTTTTTTTTACTCTTTGAACAGGCATGATCAAGTAAGAGGACAAATCTCTGGAGTCCTTGATTCTCGAAGAAAGGTGTTTGAGGGCCTCTTGAAATTCCAAATTATTTAAAATCAGTGATTTCAGCAAACGTGACGCGTTCTCGTGGTTCCTTGCGTATATTGTGTACAATTTCAAAACCTAAGGAAAAAAAAATAATAAAATAAAAAAAAAACAATTAATTTAAAAAAAAATAACAAAAACAAAAAAATGAACAAAAAAATGAATAATATTTAAAAATAAAAATTATTAAAAAAAGTAAATGATGGAAATTAATAAATAAAAGAATAAATAAATTTAAACATTAAAATAAATTAAATTAAAAGAAAAAAAGAAAAAAAAATTTATAAATTTTCGTACAAATAAAAAATAAAAATAAAAAATAAAAAATAAAATAAATAAATAACTAAAACTATTTAAATAAATTTATAAATTAAAAAGATAATTGAATTAAAAAATAAAAAATAAATAAAAATAAATTTCTTACAGGACCCATCTTTACAAAAATGTCGCCAATAGTTTGAGAGATGGACCAGTTGAAGAGTCTGTTCTCTATTTCCCCCAACAACACAGAATTTATCCCGTGAAGAGTGGGCAGATTAGAAAAGAGCTCTTTGCTGTCTTTGTGATTCAAAATATTTGTGATTATCAAAGGTTCTCGATAGTACTTTTAAAAAAAAAATTAAAAAAAATCAAAATAAATAAAAATAAAAATAAAATAAATTTAATTGTTTTAATCAATAAAAAAAATTTAAAAAAAAAAATTTATGAAACAATAAAAATAATTAATTTTATTTTATTTTTTTTTTTACCTTTATAATTATAGACAATGATGATCTCACATAGTACCTTTCTGATTCCAAAATTTCTAATATTATACTATTTCTCGCTTTATACACTACAAAAAGTTTTAAAATTGAAAAAATAAAAAATTAATGAAAAAAATTAATAAAAAAAAAAAAAAAAAGAATAATATTGTAAAAGTTTCAAAAAAATAAAAATTAAATAGAATAATTTATTTCAAAAAAATAATAAATTAAAATAATAAATAATATTAAATAAAAATAAAAAGATAAAAAATTATGGATAAAAAATTCAAAAAAAAAATAATTTGTATTACATTTGTGTTCTGCACATCTTTTAGCCCAAAGCTTATTTACTTGAGCCAAAGAGCAGAGATCCTTGTCAGAAAGATACTTCTTGAAAAGATACAAGACAACAAGGGGATGAAGACGGGCGTCAAAGTCCTGAGAACGAGAAAGGACGTTCTGCTTGAAATTAGACTTGATTTGTTTGGCGAAACTTTGAACGAGAAGCTTGCTTTCGGAAGTTTCCCTCAACAAAATTTTTTTATCTTCCGATTCGCTCAAGTTTGTTACGATGGGATTGTTTGGAATGGGATTGTTTGTGTTGTTTGTGTTGTTGGAGGTGGGCGAGGATTGGGGGTCTTCTGAGGTGAATTCTTCTTCGGAGTCCTTGTTTTTCTTCTTTTTGAGTGCGATTTGAAGCTTTTCTGCGAATGTTACTCCTTCTGTGCTATTTTTGAGCTGTATATTTAAAAAAAAAAAGAAATTTTGAATAAATAATTGAATTTGAAGTGCTAAAAAAATATTAATTTAAATAAATTTTTATAAATTTAAAATAAATTTGTATTAAAATAATTCAATAATTTTAGTAAATCAGAAAAAAATTTATTTTATTTATTTTATTAATAATAATTAAATAAATTTGTATTTAAACGATAAATTAATTAAATTACTATTATGAAAGAAATTTTTTTAAAGGAATAAATAATAAGAGATTTGATAAATAATTTCTGAATTAGTATTTTTTATTTTAAATCCATCAATTCAGAAAAAAATAATTGATACGAATAATTAAGTGAAAAATATGAATTAATCTTTAAAAAATTACTCCTCCAATTTCTTTGAGAGGCTTGATGGTATTCTCTTCAATATCCACAGACTTTTTTCGAGTGTAGGGCCTTAATAAAGGGGACGTGGTGAGATCTTTGTGGGTTGACTTTGTTGAAGGAGGACGAGGCGTCTCTCCCCTCTTTGTTTTGAGAGGTGGATCGTCTTTGTTGAAGAAAATGGTGATGTTATCTCCTGACGCCTTGATGGGTAGATACTCTGGGTTCGATACTGTCATGTTCCTTTTCTTTGTGAATAAAAAAAGCAACGAAAAGTAAAAAGAAAGTTGAAAATTTTAGGCATAAGTAAGATGTATGAAGGAGGTTTTAAATGTTGATATAAATAATTAGATTATTAAAACATATTGATTAAATTTCATTGATTGTACTTGATATCATTTTCATTCTTTTTAAAAATAAAATGATAAATAGTACTGTCTATATCTCGCATATTTATATGGGGAATATTCATTCAAACAAATAGTAAACAGATAAAATAATATGATTATATGTCGATTGAACATGTATTTCCAATAAATTTTACTTTTATATCGGGTATTTTGTTTGGGACGGGATTCATCAATTTATCATCTCCTTTATTCTTCAACACCTCCAAATTGATTCGATTGAAATGAAGTAATCTCTCCAATTTTTCGTCGTTCAACTCGAATTTGCCATCCATCCTCACCGATTTGGTTTTCAATTTGTTTTTATGGTTTGAGATATCACAATCAGTATCACCACTTGTCTCTATTCCTTTCATTTTCTTCTCCAATTCATTTATCTTCTCATGTTGTTCCTGCAAAAAAAAATTTTTTTAAGATAACCAAATGATTAAACTAATCTTGTGGAATTGAGAATAAGTCTCTTTAAAATATATTTATGTAAAAAAAATGATTATAGGATGAAATATGGTGATATATGTATTTATGAAATGAACAAAGATTTTTATTATTGACAATAATATTGGGGATGTCCAAAAATATTACAACAGTTTAAAATTTGTTAGTAAAAACTTTAAATCCGCTGACAAAGTTGTAATATTTGGACATGTCTACAATAATATGATTGTTCAATCAATATTGAGATTTATATATTAGCAAGTTAATAAACATTTTAATTCTTTCCAAAAAATTTTGTTTATGAAGAGGATCATTGATCGAATAAATATAAAAATAATGTTGTTTCGGATTGACAATTCAAGACATAATTAAAGTATAATTCTATATGTAAAGTATTAACTTATCAAAACGAATGAAATTGCTTAAAAATTTGATTTTTCTCACCTTCACAGTCTGATTTCTTATTTTGATTATATTATCCCTTTCTTTTATTCCTCTTTTCAAATTTTCAATTATCTCAATCAATTCCTTTTTCGATTTGTTCTGATTTTTGTCAAAAATGTAATATAATAAATTTATTTAAAATATATATATTGTATTTTAAATTCTTTGTAATCAAACCTCTAAATCATCTCCATCTTGATTGATATTATTATCTTTTCGAAGATCATTCATAATTCTAAATTGTTGAGTTTTTATATTTATCAAAGATTTTCCTTTCCCAATTGATATTATTCTCCTTTAATATGTTATATTTATCTAAATTGCTTTATTGTGAATTCTAATAAGAGGAGAGGGTAATATAATAGATAAATTTGGGCTATTATCTTTATATTTTTTTTATTTATTTTTTGTGTTCTTTTTTTTTTTTTGAAATATCAATTAATTTTTACCTTAAAAAACTCCAAATGTCTTCAATGCTTATCTGATAAGTATATGAAGGCCAGAATAGTTCTTTCTTTTGTAAATATTTTTCTGAAAGGATAATAAAAAAAGAAAGAACAGAAAATTCATTCCAAAAGAATTGAAAAAATGGTCGAAATGATTTGAGTTCTATTCAAAAAAATTCTCATATTTTAGTAATTTCGTTAAATCAAATTTTTCGTTAAATAAAATTTATAATTCACAAAGTATCCACAATTTAAATTGACCATATATCCTTTCACAAAACAATATCAAATTCAAATAACCTTTATTTGGTCAAAAGAAAATCCTTCACTATTACTTATGATATAATTAAAAAAAAAAAAAAAGAGATTGAAAATGGAAGAAGATGATGATGAAGAAATTCAAAATAATGATTCATGGTTGCCAACATTCATTGTCATTTTGTTAATACTTTGTTCAGTTAAAATTAATTTTTAAAAATCACTGAAAATACACCCTAAATAACGAATTATTTTGAATATACAAACATTTTTTAGATATTCTCTTTGATCATGTTGATCTTTTCAATCATCTTTTCAGTCCAAAGCGAATCAATCACTACCAATGCTTCTGCCCAATTATATTTGAATAAAACAGCATGTTCATCCAATTCCACACTCCGAGATCACAGACCATTGTATTTCAGTTTACAATGTGCAGATGAAGCAGATATATATTGTGGATGGCCTACTAAAAATGAGACGATAAGGATATTGGTTTCCTCCTTTTGTACATTATTTCCATTTTTCGCCATTTGGAATATATGGAAAGCAAAATATAAATCATATATGTGGATTGTAACAAAACAACTTTAAATTTTTATACTTGAACTATAATATTCAATATCCTCAAATCTTACCCAAATATAAATCCTATATACAAAAATATAAGGCATATTCAAAAAAAATAATTATAAACAAAATTATAAAATAGAAGAATCATTGAATTATAACAAATTAAATGAATCTATAAAAATGATTTCTCATATTCCTTTTTGCCAATGAAATTTTTCTTTTTATATATTCAGTTCATTCTCATTGGGTTGATAGCATCAAGTATATTCTTTGGTGTGTTGATTATTGATTCTCGAAGCGTGATCAACAGCTCGAAATTTTGTCGACATAATCTTCCAGGTATTTTGATAAAGGGAGAACAGAAGCCCATCTGCTACTATTCAAGCTTCAATGCCTTTATCCTCTATGATCTCTTCTTATTTATCTTTTGGAGTGCATGTCAAGGTGTTTTCATGTGGTTCATGAGACGTAATTGGGATATTCTTATTGAATTGAAGAAGGAAAATTCTGATGTTATGAACAACAAAGATGATTGATTTGGCGCATATTTTTTGAATATTTTTTGTTTTATTTAAATTAAATTATTTTGAAAAAAAAAAATAATCGACCCAAATTGTCATATATTGAATCTGGTTAAAGAGTCATCATAAATTTCCAACAATTCTATTTTACATTTGATTTTTTTTGGAAAATCACTAATATTTATTAAAGAAATTGTTATGAATTTACTTTTAAACTTCATTCATGATAATTATAATTGAAATAAACAACAACTGGAAAACATGGTAGATAAATATCTTTTTAATTTTTTTGGATGAAATATTAATAAAAAAAAATTGAATTGTTTTGTTTTTTTGGACAAAGATTGAAATGTTAGATGATGAAAAGAATCAACATTTTTCTGTATCAGTTGTTTGTGCATCCAATCAAAACAGATCAATGAATGCACATTGCTATTTGAAGGAATCAGGATATAAAGTTGATAGTTATGGGACAAGTTCACAAGTGAAATTGCCAGGTAAAATAGAAGAACAAACAAAAAACTAATGAAAATTTTTTGTAAGAATTTAATATGCGCAATATAATTTGGATCAATTTATATTCAACATATCATAGTTGATAAATTGATCAATTGATTGAATATGATCATATTATCATTTGTATATGTTGATTGATATTGATCCATTCTTTGATATATTTACTAACAAATTTTCAATATGTTAGAAGATATCCGAAAATATTTTTATAAGGAGAAATAAATAACTTTTCCTTTGTTTCTTGTATTATAAATTTAAAAGGGGGATATATCCTCAATTAATCTAAATTTTATCATTCAATAACTGGATGGGGATCCAAATATTTGCTTTCTTTTACCTAATATATCATTCTTAAAATGTATATAATCAATCGTCCATTTGATAAAATAGTCTTTTCATCAAATGGACATATCATTACTTTCTCCTTCAACATAACCCCCTTATCATTTTGACTCTATAATTTCATTTCAAACGAAAATATAAGGTCCATCAATCGATCAACCAAATTGTTATAGTTTTGGGACACCATATAGACAAATGTACGAAGAATTGAAAGATAAAGATAAATCACTGTAAAAAAAAAAATTTAATCAAAAAAAAAATTATTCAAAAAAAATTAATTAAAAAAATTTTAAAGAATCATTTTCCTTTTGAAAATTTTTTGATTCTTATTTTATTTAAGGTATAGAAACAATGGGATTTTGAAAATGTTGAAGAGAAACTTCAACGTGAAAGAAGCACCAGAAAGATGGCAAAATGAGAAAAACAAAAAATTCGACATTGCAATAACATACGAAGAAAGAGTATTTAATTCTTTATTGAATGGTAAATATTTTTATATTTTAATTTTAATTTTTTTATTTTTAATTTTATTTTTACCATTTTTTATTTTTGTTTTTGTTTTTAATTTTTTAATTTTTATTTTATTTTAACTATTTTTTATTTTTGTTTATTTTTTATTTTTGTTTGTTTTTTTATTTTTTCATTTATTTTTAGATATGAAATCAAGAAATAAAGATTTTCAAAGGATCCATGTTCTTAATTTGACTGTTCCTGATAACCATCAGGACGCAGACGCAGGAGCAAAATATACATTAACTTTTCTTGACATGGCAATTTTTTTATAATTTTCATACCATATTTTTTTTATTTTTATTTTTATTATTTTTTATTTTTATTTTTTTACATCTTTTTTACATCTTTTTTACATCTTTTTAATTTTTTTTTCTTATTTCCATATTTTCATTTTCCATTTTTTAAATTTGATATTTATTCATTTTTTTCTTTTTTTTAGTTGGTAAATGAAGAAGAAAACTGGGAAAATAATATTGATAATGTAATTATCAAATTTCACGAAAAAACTGGAAAAACTTTGTTGCACCAAATTGCTTTTTATTAAATTAATTTTTCAAAAAAAAAAAAAATCAAAAATAAATAAATAATAAAATTTAAAATAAATCAAACTCAGAAATATGAATTTTTTATCATCAAGATAATCATGAACTTCACCACTAGGTAGTAAGATAATAAAACAATTAAATTAATTTATTTTTTTCCAACACGAAGCAAAATTATTCCAAGCCAAAATACCCATGAAATGAAAGTAACACCAAAAATAAAGGAGAAAGCTCCATAAGGTACTCCGATGGCATCATGAAAAAAGGCGCCAATGGACAATCCTATTTGAAAAAAAAATAAAAGAAAATAAAAAAAAATATTAATTATTTCAAAAAATTTTAAAAAAACAATATAAAAAATAAAAAATAAAAAATAAAAAATAAAAAATAAAAAATAAAAAATAAAAATAAAAAATTTGAAGCTTTTAAAAACGATAAGAAATACCTTAATAATGGTTGGTTATCTATAGAACCAGAAGACCCACCAAGTTGATCCCCCTTCGGACTGCTTTTTTCGGAAAGGCCGTCAGAATGCAAGAGAGACTTGTCGGTGGTCAGTTCGCTGCTGGTGTAATAGATGCTGTCCTTGGTCTGGGAATCAGTAGAGAGATCTTCGTCACTAACAGAAGTATGATGATTATTGACAAGATCCTTGATTTTCATCACCTCGGAAGAGTTGTAAGCAAAGTTCAACATCTCCATGACGCTGTCTCTCTTCTTGGGATCGCTGTAGAGATCGTTTTCGAGCTCCAAGCTTTCTTCGGTGGAGTTTTCCTCTTCGATGCTGCAGCTGTTTGTGTTGTTAGTGTTGTTGGGAGGTGTTTTGAGAGCGGGCTTCTTGTTGTTACCCAAAATGATTTGAGACTTGGAAGATTTGTTTACGGTGACGGATCTCATGCTTCGGAAGTTTTTGTCTTGCTCTAGTTCTCCTACTGTCACTTGAATTTTCGGAAATTTCGTTTCTGAAAGCTCTTTTTTGTGCTTGATCACATTTTGGGAAACTCCTTTTGGCTTTTGGGGAACAGGAGGAGGCGACTCAAAGTTGGAGTCGTGAGAATGATTTCTGTAGTGCGCTTTCACAAACTTTTTGGGTTCTTCTTTGGTGTCTTTGTTGGGATTGTCGTAGACGCTGTGTTCTTCCGCACCAGTGCTTTTGGTACTTTTTGTTGATTCTATTTGGATTCGAGGAGATGACTTTTTTGGCTTGATTTCCAAGGTGGTTAAACTTTCTGTCTTTGTTTCTTCGACGAGGTTTGTATCATTGTTTTGTCCATTCTCTTTTTCTGAATTTTCTGTTTTTTGAGGAGAAGCATTTTGTTGGTTTGCTTCTTCATTTGACTTTGTTGTATTTCCAGAATTTTCATCTTTGACAGTTGTTGGTTCTGTTTTTGGAGAATCTTCATTTGGTTCAACGGGAGTATTCACTATAGGCTTTAGTTCTGTTAGATTCTCATTTGGATTAACTTCTTCATTACCTGGAGAAGGAGGAGGCTCAATGATCTCAACATCTGTGTTAGCTTTTTCCTCGTTTTCTTCCATAAGCTCCAATTCAGTTAAGGACAATTCTTTCACTATTGTTACACTCTGATTTAGATCAACATTTTCTTTTGAAGATTTCAAATCATTAGCTTTCTTTCTCTCTTCCTCATTTTTTAAAATGTAGGCGAGTTCCTTGGGCTCAGTCTTGGTTATTTTGGGAATGTGTTCCAAAACTACTCCTTGACTAAACTTGATATGAGAAAGAGGAAAATAACCGGTCATCTCCGAGCTCTTTCCATATGCAAACTCTTCGTCTTTGGAATAAACGATAAGCTTCATTCCTTTTTGAAGATTGATCTGTTTCTTTTCGTAATTCCCCTCAAAATCATCCATTGCGTAAGCCACACTCCCCTCTATGTTTTGATCTTTCGTAGTTGGGTATTGAATATCACGATCAGGTATATTAAAGTCAGAAGGAGAAAAATCGGGGAGTTGGGAATAGATGTAAAGACTTTCTTCTACATTATACTTTTTCTTTTCTTCTTCGTTGAGTTGAGGCTCTGTGACGCAAAAAATTTCAGCACGATCTTTGTTGGAGAACATTGAGTTTGCTTCCGGTGTTTGGTATTGGTAGCGAAAGTCTTTTTCTTTTAATTGCTTGGAAATACCATAAAAAGGATTCGTTACTTGAAATCCTGTTCCTAATAACAACGCAGATCTATCGATCAATGTTTTGAATGTTTGTGCCCTCAAAAAATCATCGAGAAATGGAGCGATTGCCTTGTTTCTCGCAGTAAATTTGAATTTATTGAATAATACAAAAGGTTCATCAGTAGAATAAACCATAAATAAAACTAAGAAAAAAAAAAATGTGATTAAATAATTTTTAAAAAAAAGAAACAAATAAATTACAATCTTCAAATCCCTTCAACATCCTAGCAAATAATTTAATAAATGCTAATCTGATTTTGGTATCTTGATCATAATCTTCTTCTTCTTGATTCCTTGGAATGTCAAGCCTTTTTATGAGCTTTAATTCAGGATAAAGAGCAGACTTGATGGTATCTTTCAACTCATCTTGAACTAAATTCAAAAAAATAAATTTTCAAAATTCTGTTTTTATTTTAAAAAAAGATATTTACACTTTTGAGGGATGTGGTGACTGTAATCTTTAGGCACTGTGACTCTACCCCTATCTAAATCACAAACTATCACATCTTCCATAGGCACAAAGTTAGATGGAAGATGTCTAGAGTTTACTCCAGTGAAAAATGGAGTGGGACTTTCAAGAAATCCAATTCTTTTTTAACAAAATATTTAAAAAACTAAAATTGATTGTCAAAAAAGTTAATTACAATTCAACTGGGAGAGTGGGTATATAAACATGAGGCCAAGTAAATGGATATATCAGCGCTAACAATGCTTGTGTTGCAACTGTTAACAAAGATGTATCATTTGACTTTACTAAAACTTTCTGTTCTCTAAGAAGACCGGTGACCACCAAAAGAATAGAGTCCAAATCCAAACAACTAAACAAATGGCTCAAAGGAAACTTTTGTGAAGAGTTTTTAATTTTTGTTTTAAAAAATAAAATAAAATAAGATTCTTACATCTAAATGAGAAAAATATTTCTCGTATTCTAATGTTGGCTGATTCAATGCAGGTTTCATAAAACTAAGAACTTCATTTCCTAATCTAAACTCAATTTTTATGTCGAAAGCCTTTGGAACTAAGACATCTTTCGTCAAATACTTTACGTAATATGGGAGAGGTAAGACGGTGGATATTTCATTATGAGTGTTGAGGTATATGAATGAAAGGACCTTTGAGAAGATCGAAAATAGTGGCCAAGATGATATAATACAGATTGATTTTGGAACATATTTTGTGTAGATTGATTTTTTTGTGATTTCTTTTTGAAATGGACCGATAAATTATTAAAAAGCAAAATTGTATTTAGATTGAATATTGGATATCCAAAAGTAGATATTCTTATATTAATTTGATTTAAGAATTATTGAATATTTTTAAAATAATCTAGGGTTTGAAATTAATTTGGAGATATTCTTCATGATATTTTGAATTTTTTTTGTTATTATTTTACCAAAATCTTGAAATATTAATTTATTCTCTTCTTGAAAATTCATTGTGCTATTTATGCTCAAAATAGGAATTGGTGAAGTCTTTTCATCAACTAATTTATCGGATTTTTTCTTTTTATCTTTCTTTATTTTTTTGGGTTTGATTTCAACGAGGGATTCTTCATCATTTTTGAATTTTTGAAACATTGTTTTCCATCTTAATATCTCTTTAATTTGTGTATTTGTATTATGAGATGAATAATCAATCGATTTCTCGTAAAATGTGAGTGAGGAGACATATATTCTATCTCCTGTTGCTTCTGTGAGTACTGTATGGTTCAATAATGGTTCTTGGGGTGTTTTATACACTTTGAAATTATCCAAGCAAAACTAATTTTTTAGAAAAAATGAATTAATTGGATTGAGATGCAATGTTATTAAGGAGATGTTTTATAATTTGAAAAATATTTTTTATATCCTCTTCTTCTTATTACGATTCCAATTTGATTGTTGAATGGATTCTCTTTATAATCTTCTAATGGATATCTAAATGAAACACGAGGTGTTGGATCTATTCATTGAATGATTTTGATTAAGATATATTTTCAAGGTAATCACATATTTAAAAAAATATATTTATATTTTTTGTTTTGAACTATAAATATTTATGATATACCTTCGGGAGTTGCCATTGATATTATACCAATATAATCTATCAAATTCTTATTATTATCATTCATGCCTTTAAGAATTGATTTATATTTTTTTTATTCGATTGATAAAAAAATTCTATTTCTTTTTCTATTTAAATGATGAATATACACTTCTGTATAATTGAATATTCAATTTATCTTCCTTTTGTCTTTCAGAGATGAATGAAATATTTTTTTGTGAAACTAATCAAATAAGATTTTTTTTTTTTTTAATTTAATTTATCAAGATTGAGAGTGATGGTTTGAAGCTAAATTGAAAGCAATTCAAAAGAAAATTGATTAATTTGTTGATTTTTTTTGAATTATTTTTCATGATTTCTAAATGGGAGTCATTATTTTCGAATTGGTTAAACGAAAAAAATAAATTCGTTGAGAGTGATTGAGCCAGCCTTTGGTTAATAAAGGTGGATAATATTTTTAAAGATTTTTGAATTATTTCTTTATTTTAAGGAGATAGTTTGGCAAAAAGAAATATCTGAGAATATATGCTTTTATAAAAAGAAAACAAAAAATAAATAAAAAATCTCTTCTCTTTTTTCCTATTAGCATTCTCTTCTTGATAAATTGTCAAGATAATTTTATAATCACAATGGACAATAATACCTTTGATAAAATAGAAGAAGTAATCCAAAAAATCATAAAAGAAGTTGAAGAATTGAAACAATTGACTGAGAGGGATTATGAAGAAGAATCAAATGTAAATGAACAATATAGAAATCAAAGCATCAAATTGATAACACTATGCAAAGAAATGATATCAAATTTGAAATCGATAATAAACATAGATACACATGATTCAAGAAAATCAACATTAGATACAACATCAATCTTGTTGGTCAAAGAAATGGCAGTGTATATAAAAAATCTCAAACAAGTATTGGAGAATCCATATGATCATATCTCATCACAATTGGCACAGAATTCAGAAGAGAAAGTAAAATCGATATTGGAGCATATATCATTCAATGTCAAATCATGGCAAGAAAATCCTCCAGTGGAAATTAGCAAAGAAGAAAATACAATAGATAGCCCTAAAGATCAATTAAAGAATAACTCCAATTATATGTCACATGAAGAGATATCTCCATTGACTCCAAGAAGCATGCAGAGATCAATTAATACACCACCTGTTACAGCAGAAAATGTAGAGGAGAATATAACATCTGTTATCAGATTGACCAAAGAAATATTATTTAAGGTGAAAGAGAAAAATTTGGAAGCCATAGAAGAGGTTTCAAAAGAAATATCCCTTATATTATTACAATGTGTTAAATTATGTAATACCAATGGTTGGAAGGATATGGCAGAGACACTCTTCCTATCATTCAAAGAGATGATAGATAATGCAAAGCAGATAGTGACCAATCAGACAGATATGAGAACATTGAATGGATCGATAAAATCATTGCTTATAAAGATCAATCAATTCATGAATAAAATAAAGGGACCTTCAAAAGTGAATAATTTATCACAAGAAATCCTCAGAAGAAACAGCAATTCCATCCCTACACCTCCACCTCTACCTCCACAAGGATATCTCGAAGAACTAAAGAACACCTTTGCAAAGCAACAAAAAGAAAACGAAACGCCCCAAAATGAACCCAAAACACCTCGTATACACCCCAACGGAGAAAGTGTAGCAGAGAAAATATTTGAACAGTTCCGCTCGCAATTCTTGAATGAGACACAAATTAATGAAAACGAAAAAGAAAAATTTTTAAAGAAGATATCTGAGATGGTCTCTCAACAAATCTCCAAGTCTGATAAGAAAGAAAAATCTGAAAAGCCCATGTCGAGACAATCTTACTTTTCTTCAAATCTCGATGAAGCAGAGGAGGATTTGAGGGAAATCGAGAAGAACTATGCCAACGTTATCAGTGACATGGCGGACTGGCATAAAAAGATGAAATCTCCTTTCAAGTTTTGGAGGCCCACTACCATTGCTAATGAATTAGAAGTAAGAAACCACGAATATGTAAAGTTTGTACAAAAACTCTTGGACTGTAACGATTCTATAAGGTAACAATTTTAATTTATAAATTCAAAATTTTTTTTTTCTTCTTAAAACTTTTTTATTCATTAAAAATATTTTTTATTCAATTAAAAACATTTTTTTATTCTTATAAAACTTTTGAATTCATAAAAACATTTTTTTTATTCTTTTGAACTTTTAAATTCCTAAAAATATTTTGTATTCATTTAAAACTTTTTTTTTATTCATTTAAAAATATATTTTTTTTTTACTCTTTTATAGTGGATCTGTTTTTGATTTTATTGTACAAGCAAATTTACAAGTGGCTGATCCAACTTCCACCAAAATCAGACTCAAAGAAGCTACTGGTGAGCTTTACGTACAATTCGAGACTGTGATGAACATTTTGAAGCAGTACTACCCAACCGAAAATTCTCAACTTGCTTTACTAAATGATTGTAACGATAAACTATCCAAAAAAGCAACAAATGCTGATGCAGTAGATCAACCAACCATTTTGGCAGCTGTTGGTAATATTATAAATTTAATTTTTTTTTTTCAAAAATTTTTTTATGAATAATTTAAAACTTTCAAATTTCTTGAAATTTTTTATTTGTTCAATGAATTAAATTTTAAAATATTAAATAAATTTTATTTGTTGATTAATTCAGATTAAATGTTTCAAATTAATTAAAATTTTTTATTTGTTAAATAAATTGAAATCAAAATTTATTTATTAATAGGTAGAACAACTGCTACTGTGACTTCAAGTTTGAAAAGAAATTTGAGAAACCAGTGTAACGACCTGAGAATCATCATAATCCATTTGCTGAGTTGCATCAACTCCACCACTTCCAACACCATAGAGTCCTTCGAAGTGTTGTACATATGCGCATGTATCGCCACCACCTTGGAGATCATCTCGAACGTGCTGATAACATCGAACACGTGCAGAAACATCCTCCTCAACCCAAAAGAAGAGGAGGAAAACTTTGATCTCAAAGCTGCCTTCAACAACTTAGTCGACCAAAAAACTTCCCTCGACCTCTTGGAACTCGCCGAACAAACCAAAACTACCCAGCAGAGCATCTGGGAAGAGCCGCCCAACAACATCATCTACACCAAAGAAACACAGCAGTTGGAGAAGAAGAAAATAAAGGCTGCCAGCCTCAACCATCTCGTTTTGGAACTCACAAGCGAAAAAAACTATGACAGAACTTTTCTCAAGACTTTTCTTGCTACTTACAGATCTTTTTCCACTCCTGCTCAGTTGCTCACTAAACTTATTGAGAGGTTCAATGTTCCTAATACTGTCAAGGAGACTGTTGCTTCTCAGATCAAGTTGCGTGTTGCCATTGTCACCAAGCATTGGGTCGAAAACCAGTTTTTCGATTTCGATACTCAAGTTCTTTCCATGTTAACCAAATTTGTGAAAGAAAAACTTTTGAAAAATCAAAATTTAAATCAAGGTAAATTTTTTTTTTTGTTTTTTTTTAATATTTCTTTTTTATTT
This sequence comes from Cochliopodium minus, assembly GCA_024220525.1. Lineage (NCBI taxonomy): Eukaryota > Discosea > Himatismenida > Cochliopodiidae > Cochliopodium > Cochliopodium minus. The sequence goes on along the minus strand of JAMYWO010000113.1, from coordinate 19,714 downwards.
CTTATTTTTATTTTTTTAATTTTTTTTATTTCTTTAAATTTTTATTTTTTTTTAATCAGTATTAATTATTTATTTTTTTGAATTTTTTTATTATTTATTTTTTAAATATTTCTGTTTTATTTTTATTTTTGTATTTTAATTTTTTGATTTTTTTTGATCTTTTTTTAAAAAAAGTCGCCAAACTTCTGACCAATGAAATTGAGAAAAATGATGTACATCGTCTTCAAAAAATTAAAGCTACATTCAACGTCCCTCCAACAGATCTCCAAGTAAAAAAAAAAATTATTTTTTCAATTTTAAAATTATTTAAAATTTTTTTATTTTTAATTTAAAATAGATTCCAGCTTGTACTTTGGTTAAATATATGGATCCTGTTACCTTGTTAAATCAATTTTCTGCTTTGGATATCGCCAACCAAATCACATTAAATGATTGGGAAGTTTTTTCAAAGATAGAGCCCTCTGAACTTCTTAACCAATCTTGGAACAAAGAAAAATTGAAATATAGAGCTCCAAATGTTTTGGGTAACATTTTTTTTTAATTTTTTAATTTTCCCACTTTTATTTTATTATTATTTTATTTTTAATTTTAGAATATTTTTTTTTTTTTTGTTTTTATTATATAGATTTTTATCTTTTTTTATTTTATTTTTTATTTTTTTCGTTTTATTTTTTTCAGTATTATTTTTGATATCTATGTTTTTAATTTTAATTTTATCTTTGAAAAGTTTTTTTTACTTTATTTTTTAAATTTCAAAAATTTATTGATTTTATTTTATTAATTTTATTGATTTTATTGATTTTATTTTTATTAATTTTATTTATTTATTTATTTATTTATATTCAGGCTTGATAGAAAGAATGAACAGGTTGTCTTTCTTTGTACCTAGTGTCCTCCTCTTTTCTCCTAACCTAAAAAAGAGAGTGGAATGGTTCGAAAAATTCATCGAGATCGGAACAGAGCTCAGAAAACTCAACAATTACAGTTCTCTAATGGCCGTAAAAAAAAATTAAAATTCTTATGATTATTTCCATTTTTACTCATTAAATTTTAAATTTCATTGTTTTTATATCTTTTTTTAATTTAAACATTTATTTTCAATCTTCAATTTTAATATATTTTTTTAATTTTAGATATTTATTATTTTTTCTATTATTTAAAAGTTTTAAAAAAATTTTATTATTTTTTCTATAATTTTAAAGTTTTAAAATTTTTTTAAAATTTTTATTGTACTAATTATTTTAAATTTTATTATTTTTGATTTTAAAAATTTTTTTTTGATGTTTAAATTAACAATTTTATTTATTTTTTATTTTGTATTTTAGATCATGGCTGGTCTTGGTCAAAGTTCGGCAGCTCGTCTCAAATTCACGAAATCCTCCCTTTCTGAAAAATCAAAGATAGAGTTGGGTATTTTGGAAGAGTTGATGAGTCCTAGACAGTCCTTCAAGTCTTACAGATCTGCTTTACAAACTTCAAAAATTGCTATTCCTTATCTTGTTGTCTTTTTACAGGTAAACAATTTTTTTTAAAAAAAAATTTCATTTTAAATGTTTTTATTTCATTTTAAAAACAATTTTCTCTTTGATTTTTTGTTTAATAACATTTGTTTATTTTTATAAATTCAATGATTCTCTTCTTTTAATTTTATTTCTTTAAATTCTTTTTTATTTTTTTTCGATTTTAGTAATTCAATGAATAAAATTCCCTTTTATTTTTATTTTTTCAATTTTTTTTTCTTTTTATTTTTTATTATTCATTTATCAGTAAAAATTTTTGAATTTTTTATTTGGATTTTTTATTTGGATTTTTGCTTTGAATAAAGGATCTGACTTTCATCGAAGACGGTAATCCAGAGACTATTGACGGACTGACCAACTTTGAAAGACTTACCCAAGTTTACGACGTGATAGAAAAGGTGGGCAACTGTCAAACTTCCGCTTATTCCTTTCCTATCGTCGAACCTATTTATACTTTGTGTAAAACTTTGCCTGCTTTCAGCAATGACAAACTCCTTTATTCCATTTCTCTTTTTAGAGAGCCTAGGGAAGCTCTCAAAATTGAAGAAATCAAATAATGAAAATTAAAAAGTTTATTTTTACTTTTTTTATTTTTTAAATAATTCAATTATTTTTAATTTTTATCTCCAAAATCCACTTTGGGATAAAACAATTTATTTTCTTTTATAATTTTTATATTTTTGCAAAGGAAAATTATTATTAAAAAAAAAGAAAGTAAAAAACCTAATATTTTTTTGGTGATAAATCTCCTTTATAATCTAATGTAATCAAATATTCTTTTAATTTGTTTGCATTTTATTGAGAGGAATTTTATTTTATTTCAAATTAATTTCTTTTTTTTAATTTAATTGACCTCTTTATAAAAAAATAAACACAAACTTTTCCTCGTACAAAAGAAAAAACAAAAATTCACATTAATTCATTGACCAAAAAAAACTCCCTCTTTATATTATCCTGATTCTTAATCAAATACAAAAGGATTCTTTGAACAATACAATTTAATAAAAAAAAATATTTAAAAAATATATCCTTCCAAAAAAATATATTATTTTTATTTGAAAGAATAAAAATAAAATTGAAACAAACCTTAAAATAGGAATATATCAACCCCATCAAACCATTGATATCCTGAAAGAAATAGATTTCAATCTAATTTAATTTTAAATAACGAAAAAAAATATTTATACAATAAACTCAAAATAACATAATGGGATTGATTCAAATAAGAGCAATAAAGAAAAAGGTAAGGAATATAAAAATTTTTTTTTGCAACAATAAAGATAAAATAAATGTTGAGGATCTTCATTATTAAAAATTTTTTTTTTTTTATTTTTTATTTGCAAATAACCAAAAATAGTTTTATTTATCCAACAACATTCAAAAATATAATTTCAAAACTCTCTTTTTAGAAAATCATACAACACAATCTTTTTTTATACCAAATTTTTATAAATACTCAATTACTTACCTTTAAAAGATCAAAAATGGAGAGAAATTCCTTGATTTATGGGAAAAGAATTTGGGTGATCAAGGGATCATAAAGTTGAAAGAGGTATTGAAAGTGAATAATACAATAAAGGAATTTGATTTGGGAGGAAACAACATAACCCAAGAAGGAGCAAGGATTTTGACAGAATGTTTAAGCAATATAACCACATTATCTAATCTATATCTGTTTATGAACAAGATAGGAAACGAAGGATGCCAACATCTCTCCACCTTTCTCAAAAGCAACAATACCATCAAATTCTTGGGATTGGATGCTAATGGCATAGGAGATGTAGGTCTCAAATTGATCACAGATGCATTAAAAGTGAATAAGACACTCAAAACTTTGCATATATCTCAGAATGAAATAACACCAAGAGGAATCAAGGTATTCGTCAATAATATGAAGGAGAATTTTTCCCTCACAGAGATCAATCTTAGATCCAACCAGATAGGTGATAATGGTGCCAAATTGCTCAGCAATTATCTTGCTACCAACCCTCCTCTTCAGACTCTCAACCTTTCTGCAAATCAGATCACTGATGAAGGTGCTGTGGAGCTCGCCAATTCTCTCAAGAATAATATCTCCCTTGTCAATATGAAATTGGGATTCAACAAAATTGCTAATGAAGGTATTTTCTTTTCAAAAAAATTACCACAAATACCTCTTCAAAAGATATTTTAAAAGATATATTCTCATTTTTTGATTCGGAAAAATATTATTGAGATTTTGATATTATTTGATGCTCAATTGTTTCAGCAAATCGTTCATTTTATAACCATTCTTTATGAAAAAATATAAAAAAATATTATAATTTCACATTCCTCAAAAAATTATACAAGAAATTAAGATATTCTATAATCTCCAAACATAATAACCAAACGATCTGAACCTAATATATAAAAATAATAAAAAAAATATAATTTTTTTTTTAATAACTCAATTTTATAACAAGTTATTAATTACTTTTTTTTCTTCAAAAAGGTGCTGATGCATTTCTTGAATGCTTGGAAACAAACAAAACCATCATGACTCTCGATCTTGGAAACAACCCCATCGCTGAGCAAGGTCTCAAAAGCATAAGCTTCTTAATTCAAGATAATAGAAAGGTAGCTCAAAACACAATGATTTTGTTTTTGTTAAATAAAATGGAAGGTTGTGCTGTTTCTTTGCTTCCTAAAAATCTTTTGATCTATCTTCTCAACTTTTTGTGAGTGTTGCAAAAATGATAACCTTTTTTTTTTCCCATTCAAAAGAATTTTTCTGATCTTTTCTTTTGAAAAAAAAAGAATTTCAACTTTTTAAAAACCAATTTTTCCAATTAAAATGTTTATTAGATTCTTTTTTTTTTTCTTTTTTTTTTTTTTTAAATTTACCTTTAAATTTTCTTTTCATACATTGACAATGGAGGTCTCAAAATTTGTTTCATAACTTTTTATCAAGCAATGAAGAATTTATTCCGAGTTTTTCTTTCGGAGAAGTTATTTGGTAAATTTATCTGAAACAAGTTGAATATGCAAAAGTCAAATTTGATAATTATTAAAAAAATGTTGAAATTGATTACCAACAACAAAATTGAGTCATCTTTAAAAGCAGAAACTTTTATATTAAATCAGAAAAAGAGAAATTTCTCAACCTTTTTCAAAAATATAAAAAAAATGGAAGATTCCAAAGTGAATAAAGGATATGAGGGATTGGATTGTCAATGGAATGGGAGAAGATCTCCCATTTTGGCTATCAATGGTGTGACTGCAAGTTCACAGGTGAATTTAACAACCCCAATTAAATCATTCAAAAAGAATTATTGAACGATGCCCTTTTATTTTATTTTTAAAAGTCATTGGCAACAGAAATAGGAATAAAGATATTGAGAGATGGTGGTAATGCTGTTGATGCATGTGGTAAAAAAAATATTTTTGCTTTTTTTTTGTGAATGGTGCAATAAAATAAAATAGAATAAGATAGAATAGATATGTATGAATAATTCTCGATTGAATTGGCGAGAAAGAATACATTAATTAAATAATAAATTAATTTTCTTCAATGAAATGATAAATTAAACTCCTCAATTATTTAATGTTGAAAAATTCAAAAGAAATTTTTTTTTTAAAAAAAGTTGCAATGGGGGCTGCTTTGAATGTGACCCAACCAACATCTACTGGGATAGGGGGAGACTGTTTTTGTTTGTTTTACGACTCCAAAACAAAGAAGGTGAGAGGACTAAACTCTTCTGGGAGATCTCCCTCCAACCTCACAATAGAAAGACTCAAAAATGAATTTAAAATAGAAAAAGAATTCCCAAAATATTCAGTCCATACAATAACAGTGCCAGGTAAATATTTTAACATTTTTTTTTTTATTGTTTTTTTAAATGTCTTTTTTTTTTTGTTTTATTTTTTTATTTTTAATTGTTTTTTTTTTTGTTTATATTTTTTTTATTTTATAAACTTTGTTAGGGACTGCCGCTGGGTGGGTTGAAAGTGTAGAAAATTTTGGAAGCGGAAATTTGACTTTAAAACAAATTTTGCAACCATCTATTGATTTAGCTGAAAAAGGTTATTAAAGTTTTTTTTAAAAATTAATTTATTATTTAAAATTTAATTTAATTTATTTATTTTTTTAGATTTATTTTTATATTTTATTTTATTTTTTATTAATTTTTATGAATGAAGGTTATCCTGTTCATCCTTTTTGTTCGTATCAATGGAAACAAGGGAGGAGTTGTTGAAGAAATGGCCCAATTCTGGAGAGATGTTAATTGAGGAGAGCTCTAAAAGCGGGAAATTTTCAAGATGCCCTATTTGGCCAATACCTTCAAGTAAAAAAATAAAAAAATAAAAATCATAAATGCAAAAAACATTTTTTATTTTAAGAGTTTAAATTTTTTAAAAATTATGGTGAATATTTTTTACACTGAACAAAAAATTTAAGGAACTAATTTTTTTTTAATGAAGAAAATCATTTCGTTTTTTATTATTTGTAATTTTTATTTTCTATTATTTTATTTTTAATATAATTTTATAATTTTTATTTTTTTATATTATTTTATTATTTTTCATTAATTTTTATTTTTTTTTTATTTTTATTTTTTATTTTTATTTTTATTTTTATTTTTTTTATTTTTTATTTTTTATTTTTATTTTTTATTTTTATTTTTATTTTAGATTAGTGGCAGAACATGGCAAGGATTTTATGAGGAAAGTGGCAGAGTCTATAGTGGAGGCGATTAGAAATGAGGGAGGGTGATGACTTTAGAGGATTTGAAAAATCATCAAGTCACTTTCGATGATCCCATTTGTGTCGATTACAAAGGTCACACTGTTTGGGAAATTCCTCCTAATGGACAAGGTAAAAATGAAAAAATATTTTGAAAAAATAAATTCTAAAAATATAAAAAAGTAAATTAAAATAAAAAGTAATTTGAAAAAATAAATTTAAAAATAAATAAAATAATTTAATAAAAAAATGATTATTCCAAAACGAGAATAAAAAAATAAGAAAATAAGAATTAATTTATTATAAAAAAATAAAAAAATAAATTGAAAAAATAAATTGTAAAAATATAAAAAAGAAAATTAAAATAAAAAATAATTTGAAAAAATAAATGAATAAATAAAAAAATTTAAGGTAATAAAATATTAAGACAAAATAGAAAATAAAATAAAAATTTAACAGAATTTTTTTTTTTTTCATAAATAAATAAATATAAAAACAATAAATAAATAAAAACAAATATAAAATAATAAATAAAAATAAAAATAAAAAAATTTTAACAGAATAAAATAAATTAATTTTTTTTTTTTTGAAAGGAATAACTGCATTGATGGCATTAAATATTTTGTCAAACATTACAAATTTGAACGAATTGGAACATAACAGCCCAGAGTATTTGCATTATTTGATAGAATCTTTGAGACTGGCTTTCGCTGACTCGAGGGGTTATGTCACTGATCTCAAAGAGATGACTGTCAAAGTCAAAGACATGCTTTCAAAAGAATATTCTAAAAAGAGGTTCGATTTGATTGATAAAAATAAATCCAATGTAATTTTTTTTATTTTAATTTATTTTTTTATTTTAATTTATTTTTTTATTTTTTATTTTTTCTTTTTTCAATTTTTTTTATTTTTTTTATTTTTTTTATTTTTTTTTTAGGTTGATGTAGAGAAAGGAACTCCCTTTAGCAGTTCGGATACTGTCTATCTGTGCGCAGTAGATAAAGATGGAAATGCTTGTAGTTTCATTCAAAGTAATTATACTGGATTCGGAAGTGGATTGATCCCAAAAGTAATATTTTTTTATTTTTTTATTTTTTTATTTTTTTATTTTTTTATTTTTTTATTTTTTTATTTTTTTATTTTTTTA
>JAMYWO010000113.1:0-10234 GCA_024220525.1 Cochliopodium minus | reverse complement strand
AAAATAAAAAATAAAAAATAAAAAATAAAAAATAAAAAATAAAAAATAAAAAATAAAATAAAAATAAAAAATAAAAATAAAAAATAATTCTTTTTTTAAAAAACAATAAATCATTTTTTAGGGAGAATCAAATGATCCTGTGAGAAAATTTTATGATAAAAATAAAAGCAGTTTTATGGACTTTAAAATGATGCAAGGGGTGCGCACTGGTTCGTCTTGCATCTTCGCGGGAACAAAAAGGTTATTTCAAAATTTTATAAAACGTTTTAAATTTAATTTTCGTAATAGTGGAACAATATGTTTGTTTGATTCAAAAGTAAAAGGAAATTTACCATCAACAAGATTTTTCCAAGACTCAAGGTATTAATAAAAAATTTTTTTTAAAATTTTTTTTTTAAATTATTTTATTTTTTTTATTAATTTTTATTTTTTTTATTAATTTTTATAATTTTTTTTACTAATTTTTATAATTTTTTACTTTTAAATTATTTTTTTAAATTACTTTTTTTAAAAATTTTTTTAAATAATTTTTTTAAAGAATTTTTTTATTGTTTTTAATTATTCATTTTTTTTATTTTTAAAATTTAATTTTTAAAGACATGGATCTGTACATTGTTTGGAAGTATCAAGTGATGAACAAATGGTGATAACAGGAAATTCTTCAGGACACATAAACACATGGGACGTGAGATACCCCTCCGTTCCTCACTCAACAACAGATATAAAGCTGTTCACAAAGAGATCCTCCTCACACATCTCTCCCATCTCCTCTTTGAATCTCCATCCAACAGGTCTAGAAATAGCTTTCCAAACAAACTTTACGAGTGGACTGTTTGATTTGTGTTCACGTAGGGTTGTTTCAATGAAAACGCCTGAAATCATCTCCGAAAAAAACGACTTTATTTTCTCTAAAAACTGTTTCACACCTAACGGAAATTTCTTTGCATCCGTCAACAGTACTCCCGGCTTTTCTTTTCTTCAATTCGACTATAACTCCCAATCAGAAATTCCCTTGTCGATCCACGTCCCTCTCAAACATTACGTAACTTCGTTGGCTATGAATCCACAAAGAGAAAACCAGTACATAGTTGCTGGTATGTCGAACAATCAACTTTTAGTGTGTTCTTCATTGTGAAATAAACAAAAAATAAATCGAGAAAAAATTTAAAAAGTTTCTTTTTTAATAAAACAAATTTTTTTTTTAAAATTTTTTTTTTTTTTTTAAATAAAGTGTCAAAAAAAGTAACAAAAATAATTTATTTTTTTCTTTTATTTATTTATCCTCAGGCATGTATCTAGAAGTGTTTAAAGACATGTGATGGTGAGGCTTTTCGTGGTGCAACTTGTCTTTCATGTTGGCGTGACTTTTTTTTCTTTTGAAGAGAGTGAACTTCTTTTTGTTGGAGCCTGTTGGTTTTTCCTTCACGTCATTAAGCAAATTCATGAACGATTCTTTATTTAAGTATCTAATAAAATTAAAAATTAAAAATTAAAAATTAAATAATAAAATGAATAAAAAATATTAAAATAAAAAATAAAACTATTAGATTAAAAGATAAAAATAAAAAAATTCAATAAAGAATAAAAAATAAATAAAAAATAAAAATTAAAAAAATTTAAAATAAATTAAAATAAAATTACTGCTGGGAAATAGGATTTTGAACGTTTTGATTTAAACACTTTCCGATGATATTCTCCATCTGATTGATCTCCTCTTGATTAAAATCATGTTTTTGAGAAAGTTTCTTACAGAAAATTCCCAAGTTAGTTTCGTCAATCCCAAGGGAGACCATCTGGAAGATGATGGGAGACACCACTGTGAATATGGAGGATTTGATGGAATGAGTTCCCTTTTTCTTTTTTTCGTGTTCTTTTACTTCTTCACTAATTACATAGAACCAAAAATCGAAATCGAACCTTTTAAACAAAAATGAAAAAATAAAAAAAAAAATTTTCAAACAAAAAATAAAAAAATATTAATAAAAAATAAGCAAAAGATTCTTAAAACTGTTCAAAAAAAAAAAAAAGAACAAAATAACAATTAATAAAAAAAAAAAGTAAAAAAATTCAAATAAAAACTGTAAAAAAGAAAAATTTAATTCTTTAGAGCGAAAAAAGAAAAAAAAACTCAAAAATAAATAAAACACGAATTTAATTGTTTTTTAAAAAAAAAAAATTTTAAAAAAAAAATTTTAAATAAAAAAAAAAAAAAAAGAAAACAAAAAAAATAAAAAAACTATAATAACAAATAAAAAAAACAATATAATAAATAAAAAATTCATAAACAAATTGGTTGAAAACAGTTTTTACCAAGTTTTCTTTTTAAAAGTCAGATCTTGCAAGAAAATAGGGGTTTCGTCATTTATCATGTGAAGACCGGAACTGACCTTCAAAATATTGAAAACGGCCAGCCAGTCATTGAAAGTGGATTTCTCGTTGTTCTTTTGGTCCATCACACAGTTGTCCAAAAAAGGCATGATGAGCCTTCCCATACACAAAAATGATTGTTCACTTACTCGTTCCTTTTTTGATGATCAAAATTAAACATAAAAATAAAATAAAAATAAAATAAAAAATAAAATAAATTTAAAAATAAAATTTTAAATAAAAACTGAAAAATCAATAATAAAAATAAAAAATAAAAAAAATAAAAAAATAAAAAATAAAAAATAAAAAATAAAAAATAAAAACAAAAAATAAAAAAAAAATAAAAAATAAAACTGAAAAATCAATAAAAATTAAAAAAAAATGAAAAAAAAGAAATTAAAAAATAAGAAAAAAATGAAAAATCAATGAAAAATATAAAAAAAAATAAAAAATAAAATTAAAATTAAAAAATTAAATTAAAAAATAAAAAATAAAATTAAAAAAAAATGGATATCAAAAAATGAAAAAAAAAAATTAAAACAATTAAAAATAAAAAACAATATTTATTCTTTTTACACTGATCAAAAGACCACGCATTATTTCGCTGAAAACTAAACGAGCTTTTTTAAAAACAAAGTAGGATTTGGCTTGAGCGAGTCTGCGAGAAGAACTTTTCGTCTCAGGGTTGAGTTTGTTGTTCAGAATGTCGTCAATAATGTCGAAATAGAACTGAACCAACTCAAAGTCCAACAAATCAATCTCCTCATTCATTTCAAACAAAGATGAGGATCTTTTTTCAAAAAAAAATAAAAAAATAAAAAATAAAAAAATAAAAAATAAAAAATAAAAAAATAAAAAATAAAAAATAAAAAATAAAAAATAAAAAATAAAAAATAAAAAANATTGTTCAAGATTGATTTGTTTTTTGTTTAGCTCATTTAAAAACTAAATATGATCTGATTTCAAACAAGATTTTTGAGTTTTACTTTTAATTTTTTTATTAATTACAAAATATTATATTTTATATTTCAATTATTTTCGTCATTTTCTTCAATGTCGTCATGAATATCAGTCATGGGGCTGCTGTCATTCAAATCAACTTCTGTCAAATTAGTGGAATCGTCATCTTCAATAGTAACTTCGTTGTAACCTGTGAGATTTTCAAGTTCTACTGTTGAAGCTAATGAAAGCAAATAATAAATATAAAGAAAATTTATTTTTAAATAATTTTAAATATTTTTATTTTGAATATTTTATTTTTAAATATTTTTTTATTATTTTTTATTTTAAATTTTATTTGCATGATTATTTTTATTTTAAATATATTTTATTTTGAGGCATGTTTATTTTTTTACCTCTCTTTTTAGAACCACTTCTTATTTTTATTACAATTATGGCAGTCAAGACAATCATGATTGATGGGATCAAAATAGGCAATATGATAGAAAGAGGTTTAATTTTTTCGTCTAATAAAAAATAAAAAAAAAGTAAAAATGTTATTAAAAATATATTTTAAAAAAAATAAAAAAAAATAAAAATAAAAAAAAATTAATAAATAATTTTTTACTTTTAGTACAAACATCAATATAAGAAAGAGATAAATTAAAAGAGTTGTCTTTGTCAATGATGCTGAGAGAAAAAGTGTAGCAGGCACTTTCTTCGGGAGACAATCTGTTAACCAACTTGAACTGTTGATCAAAATCAGTTGAGGATTGATTCTTGAAGGAGACAGGGTCGGAACTGTTGTAACTGATGAGGGGGAACAAAAGAGAATAATGAGGCGGAGAATAAGTTCTACGTAAAAAATTAGTTAGCGGAGATAAAAATTTTGAATGGATGGGTTTTGTTATGATCGGAAGTTTTTTTAGTTCAAATTCGAAAGTTCCTCTTAGCTTCACGTTTCCATTTACTATGAAGGGAATTTCTCCTCTCTTGTAATCAAGTGATATGGAGATGACAGATGAAGGAGAGAGGGTAAAGTCTTCATCTATAAACACTGTTTTTGTTATGCTCAGATTTTTAGTTAATTCGAATCTGTTTGATGTCTTGTTTTTGAATGACCAGACCCAATCTATTTAAAAATTTAAATTTAATTTTTTTATTTTTTATTTTTTTAAACAGTTTATTTTTTTTTTTATTTTTTTATTTCAATTCAATTTATTTTAAATTTTATTTTTTTATTTTTTTATTTTTTATTTTTTTATTTTTTATTTGATTTTATTTTGATTCATTTTTTTATTTTTTTATTTTTTTTTTACCTTCTTTGTATTGAGTGCAGGAGACGGAAACCTCTGAGGTGTTGACAGAAATCGTCTCATTGCTGCAAAGCTCACAGTTGTAAACTCTGTAAAGACATTGAGAACTTTCACACTCATCTTCTCCATAAACAAATCTGTGTTCTATTATTTTAAAAATTTTTTTATTATTTTTTTTAAGATTTTGTATTTTTATTTTTTGAAATTTTTTTGTTTTTTTTACTTTTTGATTAAGATTTTATTTTTTATTTTTTTTTTTATTTTTTTATTTTTTTTTTATTTTTTGAAATTTTTTATTTTTATTTTTTATTTCAAATTTTTTAATTTTATTTTTTAATATTTTTTTATATTTAATTAATTTCAGATTTTGTATTTTTATTTAATATTTTTCATTTTTTATTTCAAAATTTTTTATTTTTTATTTAATTTTTTTTATTTATTTTTATTTTTTTTATTTTTTCAAATTTTATTTACCAGCCTTCAAATTATCACCTCCCCATATATTCTTCTGATCAAAGATTTCAGTGACTTTCTCATATAAATCGAAGCAGGCGAACCCTTCTGACAAACTTCCGTCGCTGGTAGATCCGCTCCCTATGGAATCTAACTCTTTATTCTTGTTCTTGTTCCAAAAAACATTCTCAAAAGCAACACTGCTTGTTTCTTGATCACTTATCAATAAAATTAAATGAGAATTTAATATTTTTTAATTTAAAATGAAATTAAATATCGAATAAAATTTTTTTTGTTTGCATTGAAAAGAATTTTTTTTTTAAATAAAATATGCTGAATAAATTATAATTTTAATTAATGAAAAATAATATTAATCGATATTTTTATTTCATTTTTAAAACTTTATGCTCTATTTTATTATTAACATTTTTAGTGTATTAAAAAAAATTAATTGTATTCTTACTATTCCTTAATGATCCCAATTACACCACCCATATTAGGAGTGCCAGGCTCAGTAGTATTAACAAGATTAGAAGCATAACTATAGGCAATGGTGAAAGAAGAAGATGGAGAAACTTCAACAGAACCCAGAAGACCTCCTACGATGTCATCCCCCGTCACGTTAGACTTGGAGTAGACGTTAAGTATGATGAAAGCCCTTTCTTCTTGGAGGAGGTATTTTCCGATTATTCCTCCGACGTAAGTCTTGCCGATCACTTCTACTCTGCTTTTGGAGTACACTTCTGAAATCTCTGGGCTGTCTGTGGAGATTCCGACCACCGCTCCCACATTGTTTTTTGCTACTATTTTTCCTATAGGAAAATATAAATAAAAATAATTATTTAAAAATAATTTTTTTTAAAAAAATATTAAATTGAAACAAAGCAATTTTTTTTAAAGAACTATACTAAAATTTTTCTGTTTTTTTTTACCATTGAATATTCCAGATTTGGACAATTTGCTTTTTTCTAGGTTTCCCACAATTCCACCCACATTTGTTGAACCTTCAATAATGGTTCGTGTTGAAACGGACCCAAGGTTGAAACAGTTTGAAAGAAGAGAAGAATCGGAGTATCCTTATTTAAGAGATTAAAAAGTTTTGAAGATAAGAATAAGAAACAGTTACCAACAATTCCACCAACATTTTCATAGTTACAAGCACTTATGATGGTGTTTTTGAGTCCACATGATCTGATTTGAGAGTTTTTTGCCCATCCAACAACACCTCCAACAGAGACACCCTTAGAAGAGGTTCCTTCCACTTTGCTGTAAGTCATGTTGGAAGAAATAGTGATATTGACGTTTTCTATTTCACATTCTTCACATTTTGCGAACAAAATACCTATGTAATCTGAATTTGAACCCACATTAGCGTCTTCAAATACCAAATTTAAGATCTTAAAAAAATGAATTGTGTTAAATTTCAAAAAAGTAATTAAGCAAAAAAAAAAATTGTTACAGTAGCATTGAGTCCGTATGAAAATAATCCAGCAGGGATATTTACTGTGGATATCTTCAAACCCTTTATTTTAAAGTTTCTTCCATCTAAGGTACCTTTAAAAGGGGAGTTTTCAGTTCCTATTGGAACAAAAAAATTGATATGGGAGCACTCCAAATCGTTGGTGAGACTGTAGAAGAGGTTTTGATCGCCAGTGGGAATGTTGAATAGGTCCTCACATGTTTTTATGACTTTGGGACATCCAACTTCACAATCACATGCTCCATATTCATATTTGTATTCTATGTTTTTTTAAAAAGAGAGAATTGGTAAAAAGAATGTTCAAAAAATTTTGGTGATGATATTTAACAAAAAAAAAATAATAATTTAAAAAATACCTGATATTAATTTGTCTCCTCCCCATATTGTATCGTTGAAGTTAAAGAATAATTTGGAATAAAGAGCACCACAACTGTATCCTTGAGGTACTGAGCCATCAGTGGTATTCCCAGAACCGAACCCCTCCAAGTCAGGGTTAAAGATGTTGTACCAGTAAACGTGTTCTATTCCCAAAAACTTTGGTTCTGTATAATTTTTGATGTCTCCTATGATTGCTCCGACACTATATTCTCCTTTGACAAAATTGGAACTGTAACTGTTCGTAAACATAAAATTTGTTTTTGAAGAAGGTTCAATAGCACCTACATATTTGATGTTGAAAAGTTTAATTTTTCAAAAAAAAAAAAAATTTTTTTTTAACCTATTAATCCTCCGATCATAGCTTCTCCTGAGACATTGGACTTGGAGTAAATGTCAGTTAATTCCACATTATTTTCTTCTGACAAAAAGTAATAACCAATTACACCTCCCACGTACCTCTTACCATTTACTTGCACTTTTTCTTTTGAATACAATTCTGATATTCCAGAACTATCATAAACGAAACCAATGACTGATCCAGCATAGTAATATTGAGATTGTATTTTTCCTTTGAAGATATATTGATTTGATTTGGAGTTAGTTTATTTTTATTTTTTTACCATTTATTGTTCCACATTTATTTATTTTACTATTTTCCAAATATCCTACTATTCCTCCGATATTGTATGCTCCTTCCACTATCACTTGATTGTGATCAGATTCAAATCCAATATTGATACAATTAAAAATAATTGAAGACTCGGAGTAACCTTTTTTATGATATTTATATATGGGAAGATATTGAGATGAATATTCATGAATTGGATGGTTTGATTAAAGTTATAAATGAATTATTTTTTTATTATTTTTTATTTGGAAATTCATTGAATTTAAATTTATTTTTTTTTTTTTTTATTTTACCAACTATTCCACCTATCTTCTCATTTTCCAATCCATTCACATATGTATTTTCCACTGTACAATCTTTAATGTCAGATCCCTTCAAATATCCCACGATTCCTCCAACAGAATTCATCATACTGACAGATGTTGCCTCTATAATGCTTTTGGATTCTTCATCTGAAGACACGGTGATATTTTCAATGTCACAATATTCACATCCACCAAATAAAGTGCCGATGTATTGGAAATTAGATGTTATATTCACATTCAAAAAATATATATTCTTCACTGCAGCCAATACTCCATATCCAAACAATCCCATAGGATTATTGAAAGTGTCTATCCTCAAATTCAATATTTTATAATTTTTTCCATCAAATTTTCCTTTGAATGGTGATTGTATCGTTCCCACAGGTTGAAAATCTTCCACCTTGGAACAATCTAAGTCATTGGAGAGTTCATAACTTACGCTATCATCATTTGTTTTTATATTTAAAAGTGATTCACAATTATCTATTATTATTTGGCAATTTATAAATGCTGATAGTAACAATAATGATAGTATTATCCTCTTCATTTTTATTTTTAAATTTATGACCCATTATAATATTTTGCAGAGTATACTTGTTTCAATGAATTACATTTTGGCTGTTTTTGGAGGAATATTAAAATAATTTAAAAATAAAATTGGAGATACTCACTCTTTTGAAGAATTTATTAGACATCTGAATATACCATCTTCAACATATCACTCCCAAATATTTTTTTTATGCCTCTCTTTTGTATATTTTTATAATATAAACATATTTGTAAAGGATATTCAATGTGATTCAATTTGGAAAAATTTGTGATTTCAAATAAATCATTTACTCCATCATAATTTTGAATAAGAATTTATGAAATACACAAAAAATAATTGTACTTGCTCCAATCTCCCAAAGTTTGGTTATCAATATAATCCCAATATGAAAAATTAATATACCAAAAAAAAGATAATACATCTGTTGATACTTGCAAGTATAAAATCAATACAATTACTCTGATTTATATAAAAATAAATTTCAACCGCAAAAATTTGAAAAATTAAATTAAAAAAACGGTTTCAATGATAACTGATTATTTCAAAAGAGTTGAAAAGAAAGATGAGATAGAAATTGTGGAAAAACCAAAAATAAATCCAAATAGATATAAGAGATTTATAAGCCAAAAAACGTAAAATCCAATTGAAATGAGAGATTCCTCATCAAAATTTCTGATAAATAAATATCTTCTTTTCAAAAATGAAAAATTTTTATGCAAGAATTTAATCTTCACCATATAATTTGGATCAATTTTATATCTTAACTTTATTTTTGATCAATGAGATCCAAATTATCATATTATCATTTGTATATGTTGATTAATTTTGCCTTATCGATCATTTTTACTAACAATAGACCAATGACGAGGATATTGCCGATATATGAAACGAATGGAAAAATGCAAAGAAAAAACAAAAAAGAAATAGAAGCGATACAATTAAAAAAAATGAAGCCAGTAAAAAAAGAAAATTTCTATTCAAAAATTTGGAACTTATCTAGATAATACTTTATTTTTATTTAATTATTTTTTTAATTTTAATTTTTTTTAAATAGGTCGGAAAATTAATCCACACAACCCAAAATGTGAATAGATCGATAACTGATGTTAAATTTGACAAGAAAGGAGAAATGATATTGTGTTCAAGCAGTGACGGGACTCTGAGCTTGTTCTCCTTCGAGAAGTTTGAAGAGGAGTTTCAACTCAAAAGAAGGGATAAAGAATACAAACAAAAAAATGAAGAAGAGGATAAAGAAAACAACAAAGAAAATGAAAATAAAGAAAATGTTGAAGTGAGATTGATTTTATTTCATTTTATTCATTTTTCTTAATTTATTTTTTATTTTTTGATTTTATTTTTAATTTGTTTTTTATTTTCAGATTATTTTTTATTTTTTTAATCTGTTTTTTATTTTTTATTTTTTATCATTTTTTATTTTTTATTTTATTATTTTCAGATTATTTTTTATTTTTTTTATTTGTTTTTTATTTTTTATTTTTATTTGTTATATTTTAGAAAGAAGATAAAGAAGTTGTCAAAAATAAGAAAATTAAAATGGCCAGTATTACTGCCATAGCCACACAAAACACCATCCACACGATAGGATGGAATTTTAATAATGAAGCACAAATCGCTTGCTCCTTTTCGTCAAACAACAACTTACATATTTATGATTTAGTAAAGGTAAAAAATAAAAAATAAAAAATAAATAATAAATATTAAAAAATAAAAAATAAAAAATAAAATAAAAATAAAAATAAAAATAAAAATAAAAATAAAAATAAAAATAAAAATAAAAAATAAAAAATAAAAAATAAA
>JAMYWO010000112.1:103092-125971 GCA_024220525.1 Cochliopodium minus | reverse complement strand
AATAAAAAATAATCATTTAAATAATAATAATGATAATAATAATAAAATAAATAATAATGATCTAAATAATGATGATAATAATAAAATAAATAATAATGATCTAAGTAATAATAATGATAATAATAATAAAATAAATAATAATGATCTAAGTAATAATGATAATAAAATAAATAATAATGTAAATAATGTGAATAACAATGTAAATATTAATGTAAATAACAATGTGAGTAATAATTTAAACAAAGATAATATTGTTAAGAGAAGGAATAATGTAAATAAAAAAAAGATGATCAACAAAAAGAAAGAAAAGAAAGAAAGAATTAAAAGAATAATAAGTTTTAAAAATAAAAGCAGTACAAAAAGTTTGTACAACGTAAACATCATCACTTTGGATAATCTCTATTTTTACCATAATAAAAGTTTCTCCAATTTTTTCAACAATAATAAAAATAACAACAATAACAATAACAAAAACAATTACAACAGTACTCGTAATTTAAATATTTTTTATAATCTCAAAAATGAACTGAATAATAATAATAGTTATAATAATTATAATGATAATAATAATAATAATAGTGACAATAATGAAAAAGAAAGAAAAGAAAGAAAGGAAAAATATGAAAAGAATAAAATATACATAATGAAAAAGTTGATAGAAGGAAAAGCAGATGTGAATGCAAAAAATTCAGAACAAAAAACACCTTTACATTTGGAATGTGAAAACATTCATTCCAATTTTCTTGTTTTATCTCTTTTACTTTCTCGTTCCTCTCTTCCCAACCTTACCGATTCTTCTCTCAAAACTCCTCTTCATTGCCTCTGTGAAAACCCTTCTCTTTCTTTTCCAATCGTACTTTTTTTTTTCATTTCAATTCTTTATTCTCACAAAATTGATATTTCAATTCTTTCTGCATAAAATTAATATCATTTTTCATAAATTAATATTCCTTTTCATTCTTTCATTCTTTTTTTACATAAATTAATATTTTACATAAAATTAGATTTATTTTTTTAAATTACATTTAATTTTATAATTTTTTTATTTGAAATAGATGAAAGAGATGATAAAAAGGGGAGGAAAAGTAGGAATGAAAGAAGAAGGTGGAAAAGATGTGATCTCTTATTATCTTTCTTTTCATCCCAGCCCCTCTCTCCCTCTCTTTCTCTTCCTCCTCTCCTCTCTTCTCAACCACACTTCTCCACATCAAAGTGATAATAAAGAGAATAAAGATAATGATAAAGAGAATAAAGGTAATGATAAAGAGAATAAAGGTAAAAGTGGCGAAGATATAAACGAAAGGGATATCCATCAAAAAGAGTTTATTGAATTAATGATGAAAAAAATTAAGAAAGATTTTATTGTTGGTAATAATGGTAATGATAATAGTGAATATGATGAAAATATTGATGATAATAATGTTAATAATACTAATGTTAATAAAGATAATATTAGTAAAGTTAATGTTAATAATGACACTAATGATAATGTTAATAATGATAATAATATTAACAAAGACAATGTTAATAATGATAATAATATTAATAATGACACTAATGATAATGTTAATAAAGATAATAATATTAACAAAGACAATGTTAATAATGATAATAATATTAATAATGATACTAATGATAATGTTAATAAAGATAATATTAATAAAGACAATGTTAATAACGATGGTGAAAGAGAAAGGTATAAAGGAGAAGAGAGGTATGGGGGATACCTCAATTCTATTTGTGAAAATGTAAATGAAACAACCCCTCTTTTCCTTTTCCTTTCCCCTCTTTTCTCTTCTTTCAATTTTCAATTACCTCCTCTCCTCAAATCTCCGTAACTACATCTACATC
Organism: Cochliopodium minus; assembly: GCA_024220525.1. NCBI lineage: Eukaryota > Discosea > Himatismenida > Cochliopodiidae > Cochliopodium > Cochliopodium minus. The sequence goes on along the minus strand of JAMYWO010000112.1, from coordinate 124,120 downwards.
TACATCTATTTATACATAAATACTTATAACAATAAATACGTAAAATAATAATAATTATATATATAAAATAAGATAAATAAAATATAAATAAATATGTATATTTAAAAATTGAATAATTTATAAATAAAATATAAATAATATAAATAAATATAATTAATGTTTTTAAATATGTATGTTTAAATAATTAAATAATAAATAATAAATGATAAATATATGTTTTTAAAGAAATATTTTTTTCAATTTTTTTAATTTTTTTGGAATTTATAATTTTTTTTTGAATCATTCAAAAAAGGTTGCATTTTGCATGTGAAAAAGAAAGAGGGAAAGAAGAGGAGATTAAATATTTATTGGAGAAAAAAGCAGATGTGAATTTAAAAGATAATCTCCTCAAAACTCCTCTTCATCTTTTCTCCATTTTCTCTTTCCTTCCTCTCCCTCTTTTTACTTTGTAAATTTTAAATTTTAAAAATTTAAAAATTTTTTTTTTTTGAACGAAAAATTTTATTTTATTGAAACAACACAGGTTAGTGAATAATGGAGGAGATTTAAATTTGTTTGACTCTTTTCATAAAACTCCTTTTTACAGGTATTTTTCTTGAAAATTTTGAAAATTTTTTTTTAAATTTACAAAAATTATTTTTCTTTTCTTTTATTTATTAATTTTATTTTTTTTCTATTTATTTATTTTTATTTAATTATTTATTAATTTTATTTTATTTCTGTTTATTTTCTATTTATTTTTTATTTTAATTAATTTTTTTTTATTTTTGTATGAGAAAAATAGGTGTTGTGAAAATAGAAATATAAATAGGGATGTTTTAAATTTCATGTTAGACAGTAAAGGAGATCCCAATCTATCTGATGAAGGTAAAATAATTAAATAATTTTTAATAAGAAAAATTATAATATTTATCAATTAAATATTCTTAATTAAAAATTGTGATATTAATCAAATAATATTAATTTAAAATTGTAATTTTATCAAACAATATTATCAAAAATTGTAATTTTAATCAAATTATATTAAAAATGAATAATATTAATCAAATTATATTAAAAATTAAATGAATAATATGTGATATTTTTTATAAAAATTGCAAAAATCTTGAATTATTCGAAATTTCTTAGCATCAAATTTTGAGTTCTGTTTATATCAGATCATTTCAAGTATAATGCTTAAAATCATAAAAAAAATTTCATATTTTATTCAAAAATTTTTTTTTAAATGAAAAGATGAAAATAATTGCCTTCACACAATTTTGTTTAACATCAGTTTGACTCCTCTTATGTTGAAAGACTTAATAGAAAAAGGGTTCTTATTTTATTTTTTTTTTTTTATTTTTTTTATTTTTTTTATTGAAAAAAAAAATAATTTTTTAAAACAGGGGAAACTTGGACGCAATAAATCTGTTTGAAAATAATTGTTTACATTTGACAGCATACACCAAAAACAAATTTAAAGAAGAGTTTATTGTTCTTCTCATTTCTCACAAAATTGATGTCAATCTCAAAAACTACGAGGTAATTTTCTATAAAAAAAAAGACATTTAAAATTGTTTACTTTTTTTTTTTAAATAGTCCAAGACACCCATGGATATTTTTAGAGAAGAAGAAAAAGAGGAATGTTTCAAAATTTTAATGGAAAATAAAAAGAGAAATACTGTATGGAAAAAAAGGAGGTAAATCATATNGTTTCACTTCTGCCAACCATTTATTTGGTGTCAATGACATTGTTACGTTGGGTATTGGGTATTTCAAAATGGTTGCTTGTTGAATCACTTTTACAACATCCACTGCGGATTTAGAATGAATCACCACTAACAAAATAAAATAGCAAATCATTAATAAAATTAAATTTAATTTTTATAATTTTATTAAATTCGTAAATTTCATTCATCAAATCCTTCAATGGATCAATATATTTAATTAACATTTTTGATAAGTGATCAATTATATGAGTAAATTAAATTGTCAATTTTTTTTTCACCTGATGGTATTTTTATTCTATTTTTATCAAAGCTCTGATCTTTCAATCTTGCCAAGATCCAATAGTATCCAGGTCCAACTAATTAAGAAAGGTAAGATTTTTACGGAAAAAAAAAAAAAATTATACTTATGATAGCTCCTACTGCTCCTGCTTCTTGCAAGTAAAAGATATGTTCTTCAATCGAACATCCTTTTCGGAAAATATAAATTAAAATTATAACAAATAAAATAATATAAATTTATATTTTTTTTTACCTCCAGCCATACCACTTTTTATCAATCAAATAAGTTGGAATCTATTTCTATTTTAAATATATTGTTTTCTTACCTCACTCCGATCTGTTTGTATAATTATAATTATAATTATAATAATTTGATGAAGCCGAAAAGAGATTTTTACCTTTCCTATAAAGTGAAAGAGATAATAAATTGATTATTTCAAACATAATTTTAAACATATTTCTTTCTACCTGTCATATTCACTGTTATTTTCTTGCAATTTGATAAATCTTGGAAATTAGTTGATACTGCGACAATTTGAGCAGTGATAGGATTGAAAGTTCTGAAATTTGTATTCATATAAACTGGTGTATCAATTTGGATGGTAAAATTGGTTAATGGATTAATAATCGAGCTCGATTCCGTTGTTATTATGAAAATAACAAAGAACAAAATAGTTAATTTTTTCATATTCGTTCAATTTTGATTTTATTTTTTTTAATTTTCAATTTTTAAAAACTTTTTTTCAATGTTTGGTATTGAGAATTTATTGTCTTGTTTGAACTCCTGCAAAAGAAGAATTTGAGAATATTTGGGATTTTCAAATTTAAACAGAAAATCCCTCTCATAGCCTTAAAAGAATCTCCAAACTGTCAAAACAATAACTGAACACTATATCATAATTAGGAGTATTCAAAATACCAGTTATCAAAAATAAGAAGACTCTTTTTGGAATTTAAAATCAAATAAATTTAATTTTCAATAATTAAAAATAAATAATAAAAAAACCACCAAAAACAATAACACTCGTCTTTAGTTTAAAGATTTCATGCTGTTTTCAAAATTTTCTTTTGTTCTCTGAGAACTGTTAGTAGAAGCAGACAATCTAAACTTTTTGATTTTTTTCATTTTGAAAGAGAAAATGGCACCATAAGCAGCTAAAGAAGCACCCACCTGTGTTGTAATCATAATTGTAAACCACCCATTAGTTGAAGCCTCTGATGCTTTGATTGGAGACAAAATAAGTCCCGCTGTCAAAATAAGAAGACCAATTGAACTCAAAAAAATCAACATAACTAAATTTCAAAATTTTAAAATTGAAAAGTTTGAAAAGAACGAAATTTTTTATTACCCATTCTTGTACTTCTTGACCTTACAGGATCGAACTTTCTCATCCTTGAAATCATGATTATACCTTTCATTATTTTTTGGAAACAATTTTTAGAGTTTAAAATTTTTTGTTAAAAAAAGAATTTTACCTCCAATCAAAAAAAAAGAAGTGCTCACAAAAAAAAGAAAACTGTAAATAGCCACCGTAACAATTAAAATAATATCGTTAACAAGCCATGTCGTTCTCAATATAATGTTTGCTAATTCAAAAATGAAAACGATTCCACAATAAATTAAAAAAGGGAATTTGAATCTTAAATATTTAAGAAAAATAATTTGAATAAAAGAATTTCAAAAAAGGGGGAAAAACAAATACTTTTTTAGATATGGTTTTGCATTAGAATTTTTGGAAATTAAAACTTCAAAGAAGAAGAAAGTTAGAAAGATGGTTCCTAAGTAAGAGTATGTTTTTTAGTTAAAGTTTTATTAATGGAAACAAAATATTTTGATTCGAAATTACCAGCTGCTTTGAATGGAATCCACAATGTTAAAAAAACTGTTGAAGTTTGAAAACTGTAAATCATTCTTTCTCCTTTTAATTATTTTAAAAAAACAATCTGTTCCAAAAAAAAAACAAGGCAAAAACAAATAAAAAATACCAATAGGATCAATCAGAAATAATAACCTGAATAATGCAGATAACCATTCAAATAAACAAACCATTTGAGAAGCAGATGGCTCTTTTTTGTAAGAAAAAAAAATATTAAATTTACAGAAAGAACATTATATTCCTTTTGCCTCCTTCTATTTTGATTCTGAAGATCCAAAATATACTGGTTATTATAATTAATAGAGATGTCCAAGCCAAAGAAAAACCTTTGAATAAAAGGAATCCTGGAGTTGTTACTTTTGTTAACCATTTATTTGAAGTCAATTCCAATGTAACAGGAGGTATTGGCTTTTTTTGAAGAGTAGCTTGGGTGATCATAGAGATTACCGATCTTGCATCTCTTGACCAAATCATCACTTTTAGATTCAAAAATAAGAAATTTTTAATTTTGAATTATGAAATTGAAATTTTTAATTTAAAATTCGTACCTGCCGGGATTTTGATTTTGTTTTTATCAAAGTTCTGATCTCTCAATCTCGCCAAAAACCAATAGTATCCAGGACCAACTTGTAATGAAATCAAAAATTTGAGGAATTTTTAAGGAAATTAAGAAAAAAAAATAATTTACGCATTACTGCTCCAATTGCTCCAGCTTGTTGCAAATTGAATATATGTTCTTCAATCGAACACCCTCCCGCAATAGCAGACACTCCTTTACATCAAATAAAATTAAAAAATTTAATTGGAAATCCAAATTGATCACAAAAAAAAGTCTCGAACCTATCTTTCCTGTCATATTAACCTTCAGTATATTGCAATTTGATAAATCATTTGAATTTGTGGTAGCTGCAGATATATGAGCTGTTATCTTTGTGAATTCTCTATTTTTTTCATTTTAAATATATTTGGAATAATTACTTCACAATACAGTCTAATAAATACCTCATATTGGAGTTCATAAATACTGGTGTATCTATAAGAATTGTAATGTTGGTCAATGGATTTATTATCGAACTCGATCTTGAAGATAAAATCCAAAATAACAAAACGAAAATGGAATAACTCAAAAATTTCTTCATTTTTGATTTTATATTTTTTATTTATTTTATATAATTTTTGTAATTTTGTGAAATTTCAAACTATTTCAAGTTTTACTCTATTTAAAACCATAAGGTTAAAGAGATTATAGTTACTGATTTTTTTTGATCTCAATATGAAGAATTTTTCTAAAAAATATCTTTCTTCTTTTTCTATCAAAAAAAAGTCTAATTCCAATCAATGCCATTTGAGGTTTTTCCAAAATGTTTTTCCAAAAAGAAATGATTAGTTGAAAAATAAATAAAAAAAAATAGAAAAAAAATGTTTAAGAAGTAAAATTTATTAAATTTGTAATAACTCAACCTCTTATAATTAAATTTTCAAGATTTGATTTGAATGAAAGCATAAGTGGTAAATCACAAGCTAAACAAAGTGTTACAAGAGGAATAAGAAGCAGTATAATCTCACAATATCCAAAAATAGAAACTGTAATTGATGATATTTTTCCAAAAAAGGCAAATTTGGTACTTGCAAAATGCAAAGATCATATCCAATTGGTAATAATCGAGAATGTGATTTTATTTTTTCAAATAAGAGATGGACCTTTTTACCCAACCTTACGATTATTACATAAATATCCTTTTATAATGCAAAAAGTACAAGTTGATAAAGGTGCTATTCGTTTTGTTTTGGGAGGTGCAAATATTATGTGTCCTGGTTTAACTCATGCTACTGGTGGTTTTTTACCTGAAGAAAATTTACCGATTGGTACTCCTGTTGCTGTATTTGCTGAAGGAAAACAAAGTCCTATGGCTATTGGAACTTTATTGATGGATGTCAATACAATGTAAGAAAAAAAAAGAAATTAATTTTTCTCAATTATTTATCAAATACTCTTCAAAAATATAAAACGATATAATTGTGGTCTTATCTAATAATAAATCATCATCTCCAAATCATCAATTTTTTAAATCCAAATATATTCTTCAGTAAAAAAGATAATAAAGGACATGGAATTGAAACAATTCATTATTTGGGAGATAATTTGTATTATGTTGAAAATGTTGACTAAAAAAAAAGAAGAAGACAAGAAAATAGAAAATTTGGGAATTAAAGAATTTATTTAACAAAAAAAATAATTATAAGTTTTTTTTTTCTCTTCCAATTGATAGTTTCAATTGTTCTTTTCGTTGAAAATACGTAACTTTTTGGAAAGAGGAGTTCTTGGACTCTTTTTAGGAGAGGAGACTTTTGTTGGGTTCAGCTTTTTATTTAAAAAAACCTGAAGAACCTCAAAACCTCCAGCAACACGAACATAGACCTGAGATTTCAATATTCTTAGTTTCATTTGCAAGGTACCAATCATGTAGTTGAAATTTTTGTCTCCTTCAATCTTTTTGAGATCAATTTCTTCATTAAATCCATTTTCTTTGAGGTAGTTCTCAACATAATCGAGCAAAAGTTTATCTTTTTCAGGAGAAGTCAAAGAATCCGTTCCCAATCTTGGTTTGTTGGATCTGGGTGAAAATTTGGGGTAAGAGGAGCTTGTCAATTCCCTCAAGTTGATGTATCTTGGTGTTGTTTTGTTGTTTCTAGGTGAGATTGGTTTGGATGATCTTGGCGAACTAGGTTGAGTGGATGATCTTGGGGATGTTGGTGCTGTACTCTTAGTGTTGAGATTAAGGTTGAGATTAAATGTTTTTGTTGTTTTCAAGGGTGTGGTAGTTTGATTATTGTTTGATCTGGGAGAGGTGGGTGCTGTGTTTTTGTTTGTTGATCTTGGAGAATTCAAAGAGAGGGTAGGGTTGGTAGATCTTGGAGAGATGGGTGCTGTGTTTGTTGATCTTGGTGAGTTAGGAAGTTGAACGGATCTTGGAGACTTCAAGGGGGTAACTTGGTTGTTTGATCTAGGAGAAGTAGGAAGAGTTAATTCAATCAAGTTTCTGGATCTTGGTGAAGTTGGTGTACGATCTTGAGAAGGTTTTGGGAGAAGGGAGATTGTTCTTTCTTTTTTTGGGAGAGAATCAGTGTTTTGGGGTGTCAGATTTAAAGAGAAATTAGAATCTGATGATTCCAAGAATCTTGGGGATGTGCTGAGTATCTTGGATTTTGAATCATTTTGTTCAGAAGAGATTGATAAGTCTGATTTTTGTTTTGGAATTCTTATATTGATCAAAGCATCACCCAAAGAGAGAATACAGAAATATACCTTTTCCAAATTCTTGAATTCAAATAAATCATTCACTTCAAATAAATGTTCCTCTTCCACACCCAGATACTTGCATCCCTTGAGAAATGAATCAATGTTATTTCTAAGCAAAAACTTCTTGCATGGTGGTTCAAACACTGTCTTGATGGAATCATTCTCATTCAAGTATTTGTTGAGGAGATGGCAAAGGAAAGACCCATCCTTTAAAAATGATTTCAAATCTTTTGGTATTTCTTTTTTGAGAGGATTCTCTTCTTTGAGCCACTTTCTGACCATCTCTTCATCTGTCAAAAATCTGAAATCTTTCTTTTTATTTCTATGTATTGTGAATTGGATTTTTCTCTTCTCTGATTTCGCACTTCCCTTTGTCTTTTCTTTTTGTTGGGTTTTCAGTGTTTCTTTTGGAGATAGATTTGTGTTTAATGAATCCAATTTTAAAAGAGGAACCAAGAGTTTTTTTTGATTATTTTCTTTTCTTTCGACCAAAATATTATTTTCATTTTCAGTTATTTTTATTTCTTTTATATTCTTTTCATTTATTGAATTTTCTTTGTTGTTTTTTGATTTACATCTTGATAATTGTTGATCAATGAAGAAATCCAATTTATCAATTGCAGTATCAATTCTATTTGAAATATTTGGAGAGCCATGCATTTTTTCCCACTTGAAAACAATAAATATTTCAGTTTTTTTTTTTTAATTTTTTATTTACTTTCAACGTTTATAATATTTTTTTTCAAAATTTGAGCGGTCAAAAAATAAAATTCAAAGTTCCACTGATTTCAATCACATTTACCATATTGAGATATCAAGAATAAATTGAATTGAGAAATTTAAATTGTTTTGGAAATATAAAATTATTTTCAAAAGATTAAAAAGATTGTTTAATTTTGATATGAAATATGAATGATTAATCAATTGTGAATATTTGATGCTATGATAGATTCATAATTAGTTTTTCAAATATAAAATATAAAAAAAAATTTTAGTTCCTTCTGATATTCAAACCTTTTAAATTATTATGGAAGATTCAATTATATCTCCAACAAATACAAGAGTAAAACTTTTAACAGATGAAGATACTTCAAAATTGGTAGTAGGAATATTGAAGAAAATAATAAATAGTAATAAACAATTGGTTGCAGTATCAGGTGTAGTAAAAGATCAATGTTCATCTGGAAGTAATAAAGAACAATTAGAAAAAGAAAGAAATTTGTTATCAAGTGCAACAAGTAATTTACAAGAAGATACAAAAGCAGCAGCGACAACCACAAATTACAAATATGTGAAATCACTTTTAAATAAAACCTCTTCTGTAGCAAAAACAAGTGCAAATTTAATTCGCCTTTGTACCACCGCTGCAACAGAAACAAACAAAGATGTGGGAATCTTTAAAAAAGTATCCACCTCTGCAACCACTGTACGTGATGCAATTTTCCTCATTGTAGATGCACTCATGACAGAAGTACCAAATGATTGGAAAGATCCTTTAGCAGAAGCAATTTATTACGATTCTGCAAAAAATGTGGAAAAATCCTTAACCACTCTTTTGGAATCAAAATCAAAACTTGTGGGAGAGAATATCATTCCAAAAGGTAACTTGAACGAAATTTCTGCAGCTGCAATCGCTTCTTTAATCTCTGCTCACAGAATTGTTGTTGAATACGAGTATCCTCTCACCAAACCAGGAGATATCGTCGAAGATGTCAAAATTGCTGCCACTGCCTCCTCTCAGTTGTGGGCCGCTTTTGAAGATAGTATCAAACAAACTGATTTGTCCATTTCTCATAGCAACTTGAAGAATGGACTCATGAATTTATTGGACGAAGTAAAAAAAGAATATCACAAATTAACAGAAGAAGGTACACATACACTTACTTTATAATTCTTTCAAATAATTTTTAAAACAAAATTTTATCGATTGCCTAAAATCCTTATATATCTTCCATTTTAATAGCAATGTGGCAATTAATTTCCATATTATTTAACTTATCCATTATTTTATATGGCTTTCATCAAATACCTTGACAATATTGATAAATAATATAGCATGTTCATTCAATCTAAATTATATGACATTTAATTTTTCTCACATTCTTATATTATGATCTCAATTCTATCCATAAAATCATTTTTTTTTTCTAATCCATACAAAATCCAAAATCAAATTTTAAAATCAAAAAAAAAAAAAAGATTTATTTAATTCTTCAACTTTTTCTTATTTAAAAAAAAGGTAAAAAAGCGGTGATTTACAAGGCAGAAGGAAATGACGAAATGAATCCAAACTCTACAAACTTGAAAGAAATAACAGAGCTGAAAAAATGCGTGGAAAACACAACCAAAAAAATCAATCTCCTCCTCTCCGTCGCCATCAATCTTTCCGAAACCAACGTGAGTGAAATCGGAAATCAAATGGTGGAGCCTTCCCCTGAAGATCAAAAACTCGCCACCAAATTGTTGAAAGAAGCTGTTTTCAAACCCCTCCCTAAAGTCCCTGATCAAAAAGAAACCATCAAATCTGAAGGTATTTCTCCTCTTCTTTTTTATTTTAATTTTTAATAATTTTTATTTTTAATAATTTTTATTTTTAATAATTTTTATTTTTAATAATTTTAATTTTTAATTTTTATTTTTAATTTTTTTTCAAGAACTTTTATTTTTATTTTATTTTATTTTTCGTTCAAATCTTTGTTTTCTTTTCATTTTTTTTTTAATAATTTTTATTTTTTATTTTTTACATTATTAATTTTTCACTTTATTTCTTTTCATTTTCTTTGAAATTAGAAATTTTATATCAATAAATTTTCTTTTTTTTTAAATTTCGATTTTTATCAATTTTAATCTTAACATATTTTTTAAAAATAAAAAAAAAAAATGATGTTGATCAGGATTGACAGACATGAACATTTGGGACGAGCCAGACAACAGTGACAATTTAGTAGTGGTGGAAGACAGAGTGAAACAAGGAAGTTTTAATAAAATAATAGAAAGGTTAACTTCTCCTTTGTCTCAAGAAATCAAATTGATGCATACTTTCGCTGCCACTTATCGTGCTTTCGCCACTCCTCAACGTCTCTACGCCAAACTCATTGAACGTTTCGATGTTCCTCAACGCGAAGAAAAAAATAGGTTTGCATCATTTTTCACTTTTTTTAATTTATTTTTTATTTTTTTATTTTTTATTTTTTTATTTTTTATTTTTTATTTTTTATTTTTTATTTTTTATTTTTTATTTTTTATTTTTTATTTTTTTCTTATTTTTATTTTTTAGTTTTTCATTTTTAACTTTTTTTGTATTTTTATTTTTTTGTTATTTTATTTTTTTTATTTTTATTTATTTTATTTAAAAAACATTTTAAACATTTTATTTTTTATTTCATATTATTTATTATATTTTTTAATTCATTAATTTTTTGTTTTTATTTAAAAGTTTAAATTTATTCTATTTTTAATAATTTTATTATAGTTTTTCATTTTTAACATATTTTGTATTTTTTTTATTTATTATATTTTTTTTTTAAAAAATATTTTCAACTTTTTATTTTTTTTTTTTGAAAGGTTGGCAATACACTTGAGAGTGTTGAATGTGATGAAACATTGGTGTGAAACTCAATTCAGTGATTTCTCAGATGATTACCAACTCGTGCAGGCCCTCCTCTCCTTTCTCAACGAAACCAAAAACAACAAAGTAAAAATAAATTTCAAAAAAAAAAAACAAAAATAAATCAAAATCAAAATAAAAAGATTAAATACAAAATAAAAATAAAAATAAAAAATATGTCATAACAAATAATAGAATAAAAATAATGAAAAAAAAAAACAATTTTAAAAAAATAAACATGAAAAAAAAACTAATTAATCATAATAATAAATATAAAAAAATCAAAAAAATGTTATAAATATAATAATAAACAAAATGAAATTCAAAAAAAACATAAATAAATAAAATAAAATTAAAATTAAAAAAAATAAAAGAAAATCATAAATAAAATAAAATTAAAAATAAAAGAAAATCATAAATAAATAAAATTAAAATTGAAAAAAACTTTAAATTTTTTTTTTTTTTTTTTGTAGGCATATTCGGGAATAGCAAAGTCGATTATGAACATCATAGATTCAAAACGTCCAAAGTCTGATCAACAAAATCAACTGAAACAACAATTTTTGGAAATAATAGAGTTAGAACCCAAAATCCCCCTTTCCCCCTCCCGTATCCTCTTTGTTTTCAATGAAGAAGAAATCGCTAAACAATTAACCTTTCTCGACTTTGCCATTTATTCTCAAATTCAGGTTCAAAAAAAAAAATTATTTTATTTTTAAATTATTTCAAATCATTTTTTAAATTATTTTAAATTTTTTAAATTTAAATTTTTATTTTTAATTTTTGAATTATTTTTGAATTTTTTTTTTAAAATTTATTTTATATTGTTAATTTTTGAATTATTTTATTTTTTAAAATTATTTTTCAAATTTTTTTAAATTATTTTGAAATTATTTTTTATTTTTTTTTATTTTTTATTTATTTTTTATTTTTTTTAATTTTTTTATTGTAGCCAGTGGAGTTGTTGAATCAGGCATGGAGCAAGGACAAATTAAAATACAGGTCCCCTAACATCAGAAAGCTTATTGCAAGAAGTAATGCCATCACTCATTGGGTATTTTATTATTTTATTATTTTATTATTTTATTATTTTATTATTTTATTATTTTTTTATTTTTTTTATTTTTATTTGTTTATTTTTATTTATTTTTATTAATATTTTATTATTTTTTTATTTTAAATTTTTTTAATTTATTTTTATTTTTATTTTAACTTCATTTGCAAGGTTTGCAGTTTGGTTTTGTGGCAAAAAACATTGAAAGAAAGAATAAAAGTCTTAACCAAAATCATTAATATCACTGTACATTTAAGAAAACTCAATAATTTTAACTCCATGATTGGTATTATTTTTTTTTCCTCCCAACATATTTTTTCATTTTTAAAAATTATTTAATTTGTTTTATTTTTAATTTCTATTTAATTATTTATTATTTTTATTTTATTATTTTTTGTTTTATTAGGGTTTGTTTCTGCATTGAGTACTTCATCAATCAATCGTTTGAAACATACTTTGGCTGGCCTTTCTCAAGAAACCACCAAAACAATTGAGGAATTGAAAGATTTGATCAGTGCTACTTCAAGTTATTCCAACTACAGGTACTTTTTTCCATATTAATTTTTCATTTTTAATTTTTAATTTTATTTTTATTTTTATTTATTTTAATTTTATTTTTTTTTTACATTCATTTTTTTCTTTTCAAAAAATAGAAAAGCAATTCACAACTCAAATCCTCCTTGCATTCCTTTTTTGGGAGTTTATCTCACAGATTTGACATTCATAGAAGAAGGAAACACTGATTTTGTTACACGTGGAGAAAACAAGTTGATCAACTTTACCAAACAAGATCTCACCTACAACGTAATCCACGAAATTCAACAGTACCAACAAACTCCCTATATCTTTGAATATTATGAACAACTTGGTGCTTTCTTGCAACAACTCCCCTGTAACGATGAAGATTCTTTATACAAATTATCTTTGTTAAGAGAACCTAAAGGTGTCCCTCTTGATCAAATTTTGTAATTTTTCCTTTTCTTCTCAATCAAAAAGTTTTTTCTTTGGAATGTTTTTCTTTTCACAAAAATAAAAAACTTTCCCCCAATTAAAAACAAAAATTAATGTGTAAAACAAAATCTTTCTTGAAAATATAAATTTATTTTAGAATCCCAAATAGAATTGTTTTTTTTTTAAATAGACCATTTTTCAAAAAAGTCGTTTCCTTTGTTGTCAACAACAACAAAAGCAGGGAAATTTTCGACTTGGATTTTCCAAACAGCTTCCATTCCCAAATCTTCAAAGTCAAGCACCTCCACTTTCTTAATACTTTCTTGTGCGAGAATAGCAGCAGGTCCACCAATGGAACCCAAATAAAAACCACCATACTTTTTACAAGCATTGGTGACTGCTTTGCTTCTGTTTCCTTTTGCCAACATCACCTTTGATCCTCCTGCCTCCATAAACTTGTCTACATAAGAGTCCATTCTTCCTGCTGTTGTTGGTCCGAAAGAGCCTGATGCAAATCCTTTTGGTGTTTTTGCTGGTCCTGCATAGTAAACTGGATATTTGATCATATATTCTGGAAGTTTTCCTGTTTTCTCCAAAATCTCCAACTAAAATAAAATGTAAATAAATAGAATAATAAAAATAAAAAATAAAAAATAAAATAAAAATGAAAACCAATTTAGCATGAGCAATATCACGTGCTACAATAAGGGTTCCAGTTAGATTTACACGAGTTTTGGTAGGCAATTTATCAAGGGTGGAAAGGATTTCGGTCATAGGAGCATCGAGATTGACGTTGACAGTGTTGGAATCATTGAGGGAAGTTTCAGTTATTTCTGGTAAAAATTTTGCAGGGTTTTTCTCCAACAATTCCAAAAATACTCCATCCTTGTTTATCTTTCCTTTTATTTGTCTGTCTGCACTGCATGAAACTCCCAATCCCACAGGACAACTTGCCCCTTTTTAAGAATAAAATTAATTAAAAATAAAATTAAATAAAATTAAAAATAAAAATAATTAATTAAAATTAATTAAAAATTAAATAGTAAAAAAAATTCAAAAAATAAAACAAATTCAATTTAAAAAAAAAAAATACCATGACGAGGTAAACGAATGACACGAACATCATGACAAAAATATTTTCCTCCAAATTGAGCACCAATACCCAACTCTCTTGTAATCTTCAATATTTCTTGTTCCATTTCCAAATCTCTGAATGCTCTTCCATGTTCATTTCCTTTTAATCAAAAAGAGTACAAAAAATTGTGAATTAAACAAAAAAAATTAATAAAAAATTATGAATTAAAATGAAAAAAATAAAAAAAATAAAAAAATTAAACAACAAAAAATTAATAAAAAATAAAATAAAATCAAAAATGAAAAAGATGATTTAAAAAAGAAAAAAAAAAAGAAACCAGTAGTAGGGAGGAAATCATAATAACGAGCACTTGCTAACTTTACAGTTTTCAAGTTTAATTCTGCAGACAAACCTCCTATAACCAATGCCAAGTGGTATGGTGGACATGCGGATGTTCCTTTTTAAATGTAATCAAAAAAAAAATTAATTTTCAGAATCATTTATGTTTAATTCATTTTATTTATATTTATTTAATTTATATTTAATTTATATTTTTAATTCATATTTTTATATTTAATTCATATTTTTATATTTTTTAAAAAATCTTTATTTTAATTGAAAAGGAAGAAAATTCACCAATGCTTTTGATTGATTCAGTCAAAAATTGAGAAAGAGATTGAGGATTGAGGAGAGATTTGGTTTTTTGATAGAGGAAAGTTTTGTTTGCACTTCCTCCTCCTTTTTGCATGAAAAGAAAGTTGTATTCTTTTTTATTTCCATCTGAAAAAAGATCAATTTGAGCGGGAAGATTGGTGGAGGTATTTTTTTCGTTGAACATGGTCAATGGTGCCACTTGAGAGTATCTCAAATTTGTATTTACGTAAGTATCATATATTCCTCTTGATAATGATTCTTCATCTTTTCCATCTGTCAATACTCTTAATTTTTTCATATAATTCAAATTTATTTACAGAATTTGTTTAATATAATTTGTATTATCAATCATCATTTTTGATTTGGTTTATTATAATATATTATTATAAATTTACATTTGATTTGGTTTATTATAATTTGATTATCTCAATATATTTGTTAATAGGGTATTATATAAAGGTATAAAAGTTATTTTTACCTTCCTCCCTTTTTTCCCAATACAATCGCAGTACCAGTATCTTGGCAACTTGGCAAAATGAAAGAAGAAGCAATATTTGCATTTTTCAATAAAGTTAAAGCAACAAATCTATCATTTTCGGAAGCTTCTTTATCATCCAAAATATTCCTGATTTGTTGCAAATGACCAGAACGAAGTAAATGTGCAACATCTCTATTTGCAGTGCTAGATAATATCTCTAAAGCTTTTGGTCCAATTTTCAAGAATGTTTCATTATCTGGTCCTTGTACTTCTGAAACATATTTTGAGGCTTCATCCAATCTATAATATTCTGTTTCTACTTTATTTTCATGCTCAAACAATTCTTGATAATAGAATTCGGGAGCAGGTTTTTTGGCAGTTGAGTATTCATATGAAGAAAACAAAAAAAGATTATTTGTTTTCGAATTTTTAACAACCTTGTTTTTCCACAAGTTCAAATAACTATTTGCTTTGAATTTCAATTTGTTCTTTTGTGTTTTGATGTTTAATAATTTGAATGAGTTTTTCATACTTTTTTTTTTTTATTTATTTGATATAAAAGGAAATTTTTTTATGAAATGATTTTTTCTTTTTGTTCTATGAAATGGGTGGCGATTAAAAATCGCCTTTGTTTTTTTATGATTGTTTTTTTTTTTTTTTTTATTAAACAAAGTGTGGTGAATACTTGTTTAACCTCCAAATCCGTAGAGAGTTCTTCCTTGTCTCTTGAGAGCATAAACAACGTCCATAGCAGTTACAGTTTTTCTTCTTGCATGTTCTGTATAAGTTACAGCATCTCTTATAACATTCTCAAGAAAAACTTTCAATACAGATCTTGTTTCATCATAAATTTGACCAGAAATACGTTTTACTCCACCTCTTCTTGCCAATCTTCTGATTGCTGGTTTGGTAATACCTTGAATGTTATCTCTCAAGATTTTTCTGTGTCTTTTTGCACCTCCCTTTCCTAATCCTTTTCCACCTTTTCCACGTCCTGACATTTTTTAGTTTTAAAGTTTTTGATTTGGTTTTTTTTTTATTTTTTAAATTACTTGACAAAAATTAAAATCCTTTCAAAAAATGTTACCAAGGAAAATTAAATCTTTATTTTTGCGCAATTTTATTGGCGCTCAATTTCATCTCAAAGATCTAACAAGGAAGCATTAACATTTGAAAGTAGTAATGGATTTATCATCTATTCTCAAACAAAAAAAGAATTCTTATTATTTTTCAGTTATTTTGAATACAAAATATAAAAAGATCAATAAAATCAAAAATATATTCCGGTAAATGAAATCATTTGGAATGATTGAGGTTGTATACAAAATTTGATTTGAAATAAATAATATTTTTTTAATATTTATCATAATGATTGATTCTGAATAAATGTGCATAACCTTTCGTATTTCCCAAAACAAAGAGAGCGGATTGTGGAGAAAAATCAATAGAATTGACACATCCAAATTGTTGATTTCCGATCCAGTCACCATAAACTTTTCCTGTTGAAGAATTCACAAAACGGATTCCATTTTCACTCTCTTCAGAATAAAATGCAAACAATTGGGAATCATGATTGAGTGAGATACCTGAAATGGAAGTTCTCAAGTTGAAGATTGGTTTATATAAAGGAACAGCTTCATCATCTATATCCAATTTGGAAAGGGAATCATTTCCATAGACATTCACCACTCCACTGCTTGATCCACAACAAAAGAATTGATTAGAAACAGAAATTGAATTTGTTCTCAAAGAACCTTGATCTCTGAAAATAGAAACACATCTTCTATTTGATAAGCACCATTTGTAGATACTTCCTTCTTCCGATGTTGTATACAAATATTCTGTTTTGTTGGTAGTGATGGAAAGAGGTGAAAAACAAGCACTCACAAGAGCTCCTCTAGCTTTCATTTTTCCTGCCAATGTTTTTGATTTGGAAGAAATCAAATAAATGAAGCCAAATGATTTATCGATCAGGACGTAATATTCTCCGTCAGGGGAGATGTAAAAAGAAGAAAAATCTTTAAAATTTTCATCTATCCCTTTGATTGATCTAATTGAAATTTCCTTGTGAGATAATAGATCTATTACTTTGATTGATGCATGTTTATTGTCGGTGTATAATAATTCAGAGCCATTTGGTGAAAAATATGCGGTAGTATAAGGATAATTGGTGGAAAAAGAAGCAACTAAAGGACATTTAGAATTGAGTGTTTGGGAGGATTTTCTTTTTTTTTGTACGACTTGATCTTCTTTATCATCTTTTCCAGAAGAGGAGACTTTACAGAGTTGCAACTTTTTATTTGTTCCTACCAACAATAATTTTGAATTAGGGTGGAATTTGGTTACAATTATTGGTCCTTTGCTCTTTTCTGTCAACACATTTGAAGTTAATTTTGTTATTATAAAATTATTTGGATCTATTTTCTTTGTGGAATAATTAGAAAGAGATTCTGTTGTTTTATCGAACCAAAATTCTTTTTTATCTTTCTTTTTTAAAATATCTTCCGATGCCCAGTTTTGCTTTCCTCCTGATATTTTTTCGAAATTACTCCTCAAAGTTGATTCTTTATCATTTATTTCATCTTTTTCTATATTATCTTCAACTTCATCTATCCATGCAGGTTTCAGTTCATTTTCTGAATTATTTTTAATCATTTCCAAAACATTTTTTTCTTCAAATTTTCCTTTTTTAAGATCCTTTATTAAATCTTGATTTGTGGATCCAAATAAAAAAGTTTCAAGGTTTTTCTCTTTCTTTGTATCTTCTTTTGTATATTTTCTCTTATTGGAACTCATTTTTTTTTTTTAATTTAATTTTTTCTTCAAAAATTCTTATAAATTGATTTTAATGAACCTATTGTTCTTTCTTTTCTCCACAAATTGTGATCTGGACTACATGGCGAGAGATTAAAAAGTTGATTTGGTGAAAAATAAATAAAAAAAATGCAAGAAAATTTTCCTTTGCATGATGCTTGTATTTCAAATTCAATTGAAGAAATAAAGAGATTATTGGACAGCAAAATTGATATAAATCTTAAAAATTCAGAAGGATTCACCCCTCTTCATTTGATATGTGGAGGATTCTTATTAAATCTCGATATTATCAAATTATTTAATGATTATAATTGTGATTTCAATATACCTGACGAAATAGAGTATAAAACAGCTATTCAAATTGCATGTTTCAATCAAAAAGGTGAATAATTTCATTTATTTTTTGCTTAATCATTTATTTATGGAAAATAAAAAAAGTCAGTTTCGAAATAATTGAATATTTATGTAAAATTGGAAAGGCCAATCCCAATCATTTGGGTAAATGAAATCTTATTTTTCTCAAAATCAATTTTAATTTCTTCCAACATAGATTGTTATGGACGTAATTCTTTACATTATATTTGTAAAAATCCTCAAATGGATTTAAGGAAGATTGAATTTTTGGTTGAACACAAGGCCGATGTTTCTTTAATAGATGTAAATTTCAATTTCGAACTTTCCATTTCTTTAATTTTTTTTAAATAAAAAAAAAAAAGGAAAATTGGAGAAGAAATCCTTTGATTCTGAGTTGTTTGAATCATAACTGCACACCAGAAATAGTAGAGTATTTTTTAAAGAGGGGAATAGATGGGAATTTATTGGATGAAGATGGGAGAGGAGCAATTCACTATGAATGTTTAAAAGAAAAATCAAGTTGGAAGATTATTGAAATTCTTCTTCGTTACAAAGTAAATCCCAATCTTGCTGATTCCCTCCTCAATACCCCTCTTCATCTTTTCTCTTTTTCTTTTATTTTTGATTCTCTTCCATCTCCTCTTCTCAATCCTTCTCCCTTTCTTCGCTCTTCCTCTTTCCTTCATCCTTCTCCCCTTCTTCGCTACAACCCTTCTTCTCCTCTTTTTCTCTTTTCTCCAAATCACAGAAATTCTCCCAAACATAACAAAACACCCAACATCGTTACTTCTAAGCCTCTTGTAACTGATACTCATAATCTTAATAATACTACTGATATTAATAATACCAATAAAACAACTGATACCACTCATAATCTTAATGATACAACTGATATTAATTCTTTTAATGATAAAACTGCAATTGATAATACTCCTAACCCAAATACATCAATCACAAGTATTGATACTAACACAGTTGCTCGTAAACAAACTAAAAAAAAAAAAGAAATAAACAATCATTCACCAAAACAAGTTCCCTTTTCACAATTATATTCTTCTTTCAGTAAAAGTAATACTCCTCTTCTTTCCCCTCATAACAATTCTTTAAATCATTCTCCTTCTTTGTTAAATGCTTCTTCTTCTTCTTCTGATTCTCCTCTCCTTCTTTCTTCTATTGATTCTTCATTAGATTCTCCCCAGGTAGGAACATTTCCTCAAAGAGAACAATTTAAAAGAGAAATAAAAGAAAAAGAAAAAGAAAAGGAAAAGGAAAAGGAAAAAGAAAAAGAAAAGGAAAAGGAAAAGGAAAAAGAAAAGGAAGAACCTTTTTCTGAGTTATATTCCTCTTCCTCTTCTTTGCCTTCTTCTATTTCTTCTATTTATCCTCTTTCTCGTTCTTCTCCTCCTTTCTCCTCTTTGTTCAATGAAAAAGAGAATAAAGAAGAAGACAGTGGTGATAAAGAAGAAGGTAGTTATGATGATAATGATGAAAATGATGATGAGGGAAATGATGATGATGATGATGAGGGAAATGATGATGAGGAAGGTAGTAATGATGATGAGGAAGATAGTAATGATTATGAAAGTAGTGATGAGAAATTAGACAACAATAAATCTCACATAATCAATAGTAGAAACCACCCTCCTCTTTCTAATACAATAATAAAAAATAATCATTTAAATAATAATAATGATAATAATAATAAAATAAATAATAATGATCTAAATAATGATGATANCCAGGTTGTTTCACTTCTGCCAACCATTTATTTGGTGTCAATGACATTGTTACGTTGGGTATTGGGTATTTCAAAATCGTTGCTCTTTGAATAATTTCTACAACCTCCCTTGCGGATTTAGAATGGATGATCACTAATAATAAATGTATTAAATTAAATCAGAATATTTAAAAAACAAAAATTTCTTTTAAATTTCATTCAATAAATTTTTTTTGACCTGATGGAATTTTTATTCTATTTTTATCAAAGCTCTGATCTTTCAATCTTGCCAAAATCCAATAGTATCCAGGTCCAACTAATTTCGGAAAGTTAGATTTTAAAGGAAAAAAAATCTTTTTTTACTCATGATGGCTCCCACTGCTCCTGCTTCTTGCAAATAAAAGATATGTTCTTCAATCGAACATCCTAATTTTAAAATTATATTAAATTTGGAGAAACAATAAAATAATAAATTTATACCTCCAGCTATACCACTTTTTATGAAATATATTGTTTATTCTTATTTTTAAATAAAAATGAGAGTTTAACAGATTTTAATGAATATTTCAAACATAATTTTTTTATTCAACTTTTATATTTACCTGTCATATTCACTGTTATTTTCTTGCAATCAGATAAATCATAAAAACTGGTTGATACTGATGAGATTGGGGCAGTGATAGGATCAAAGGTTTTGAAATTGGTATTCATATAAACAGGAGAATCAATTTGGATGGTGAGATTAGTTAATGGATTAATAATCGAACTAGATTCTGTTGTTATAATGAAAATAACAAAGAACAATACTATCAATTTTTTCATATTCGTTCAATTCTAATTTTATATTTATTTAATTTTATAATTTAAATTAATTAATACAACAAACTGAATCTTTGTAAAAACCAAGAACAAAATTTAATTTTGTTGTTGAAGTAAAAATGAAAAAATCTTTCAAAATCTTGGAAATTAATTTTTTGAGTTTACAGACTTCAAGGAATTGTCTTTGTTAGTGTTTGAACCACCTTTTGTTGAAGAACTCGAGAATTTTTTAGGATTTTTCATTTTGAAAGAGAAAATAGCTCCATACGCTGCAAAAGAAGATCCCAAGTGGATCAAAATGAAAATATTGATCCATCCACTCGGTTTATTTACTATTCT
>JAMYWO010000112.1:76737-92035 GCA_024220525.1 Cochliopodium minus | reverse complement strand
ACATTTAAGTGTGACATCAATGTTAATGGTTTTACCAGGTTTCAGCCCATTGAATTGGACATCCCCAGGTCTTTTGTATTTTAATAATTGATTTCAAGAATTAAAATTGAAATATCTTTGTGCAATCTAACAATGAATAGAAGAATTTGTGAAAATTTTTATTTGAATTCAAAAAAAAGAAAATAAACTGAAAATAAATTTAAAAAAAATAAAAATTAAAAATAAAAAATAGTGATCAATATTTTTTGAATATTAAGAGCATAAAATCTCAAAGTTTTTGAATAATATAGAAAATGGGTTTATGTTGTTGTTGTGGAAATAAAAATAAAAATAAACCATTACACAATGAAATGATTGATATAAATAGGAATTCCATTATTGGAACTTCCCAACTCGATATGGGAACTCATGTAAAGATATTTGAAAGAAGATCGCTGATACAATATAATGAATCAGTGATAAATGAAATGAACAAGAATAATGAGAATGAGTGCCAAAAAAAACTTGAAGAAAAATTTGGGATAAATAAAATAGAGATAAAAACAACCACAAAGAGGGAAAAGATAATTGAAGAAATTTTAATCACAGAACGTAAATTATACAAAAAAAAAATTTTGGAATAATTGAAAAGGAAAGGAAATGATAATGAAACATTTATAATTGTTGATAATCAACATATTGATTGAAATTTCAACTTTAATTTCAGTTTTAATTTATATTTCCAACTTTATTTTACATTTCAAAAGTTTCTTTAAAAAAATATTTTTTAAAAATCTAAACTAGAAAACAAATTTTTTATTTTTCATTTCTTTTTTCAAATGATGAGATTTTTTATTGATAATATTTTTTTGTCAAGAATAATTCTTTTTTTTTTAATTATTTTTTTTGACATATTTTTTATATGACATTTATTTTAATATTAATTTTTTTTTTAATAATTAAAGAAAATTATGTGCAAACGCTGAGTATATTTTCAGAACTGGTTTTGACACCATGTTTAGACGATTACGCGAGCAGATCGCAAAAAACAAATTTTTCGGAGCTGAGAAACAAGTTGGATGCTGTTTTGAGAGTGAACAACACTTTGTTAAGCTTGTTGGAACAAAAAGCAACCAAGGGCAATTTGTTCAACAGTGTTGGAGACGTTTTCAAATTACTCACTCCTTTTCTAAAGTTATACAGGTATTCTTTTTAATTTTTTAATTTTTTAATTTATTTTTTTAAACAATACTTAAAATTATTTTTTATTTTTAAAAATTTTGAATAAATATTTTATTTCAATTTTAAATTTTTTTTTGTTAAAATCAAAAATTTTTTCTTTTATTTTATTTATTACTTATTTTTATTTTATTTTTTATTTTATTTTTTATTTTATTTTTATTTTAATTTTTTTAATAATTTTTATTAAAAAAGTGATTTTGCGGTGACTTACGAACAAACACTCCCCTTTTTCTCAACTTTACAAGTGAACCAGTCTTTTGTAAAGTTTTACACCCTCCAAAGAGAGAAATATCCCCTCTACATCAAAAACGACTTTACTTCCTACGCCAGTAAAAAAAAAATAAAAAAATAAAAAAATAAAAAATTAAATTAAATAAATAAAAATAATAAATTAAATAAATTAAATAAAATTAAATAAAAATAATTTATTTAGTAACACCAATTCAAAGGTAAATAATTTTTCATTTTCTTATTTATATTTTATATTTTATATTTTTTTATTTTTATTTTATTTTTATTTTT
The DNA here is from genome assembly GCA_024220525.1 of Cochliopodium minus. Taxonomy (NCBI): domain Eukaryota; phylum Discosea; order Himatismenida; family Cochliopodiidae; genus Cochliopodium; species Cochliopodium minus. Next base: position 90,292 of record JAMYWO010000112.1, on the reverse strand, counting down.
ATTTTTATTTTATTTTTATTTTTATTTTTATTTTTATTTTTATTTTTTTATTTTTTTAGAATTCCGAGATACGAAATGTTGTTGAAGGAGCTGTTGAAAGAGACTAGCCCAGAACACACGGATTATCCTTTCCTCACCAAATCCCTTGAAGAAATTAAAATTGTTGCCAACTTTGTGAACCAAGTAAAAAAAAAAAAATTTTGATTTTTATTTAATTTTTTAATTTAATATTTTTATTTTTCAACTAATTTTTTTATTTATTATTTTTCAATTTATTTTTATTTTTATCTATTATTTTCATTTTAAATAATCTTTTAATTTTTAATTATTTTTTCAATTTCTATTTTGTTTTTTAAATAATTTTTTTTAGGCAATCACTAAATCAAAAAATATGTTGAAATTGTTGGACATTGTGAATTTATTCATTACAAAAATTGAAGTAAAAAAAAAATTATTTTTAATTTATTTATTCTTTTTTATTTTTATTTTTTATTAATTATTACTTATTTTTATTTTTTATTTTTTATTTTTTATTTTTTATTTTTTATTTTTTATTTTTTATTTTTTATTTTTTTTGTAAAACAGTTGATTGCGTCTCATAGAGTTTTCATCAAACAAGGATTATTAACGAAAGTGTGCAGAAGATCAGATGAGAAGAGAATGTTTTTTTTATTCAATGATAAGTAAAAAATGAAAAAAAAATTAATTTTTTAATTTTTTTTATTTTTTTTAAATTTTTTTTAAATTATTAATTTAATTTTTTCTTGAAACTATTTTGAAATTATTTTTTAATATTTTTTATTTTATATTTTTCATTTGAAAAAAAAAAAAAGATTGATTTATGGGAAACCAGTGATACCGATTGGGATAGATGTTTTAGGAATCACAAAGTATATTTTATCTTTTGACTTTCTGCTTTCAAATATAAAACTCAACGAAATGCCATTAGGTAAAAAAAAATAAACAAAAATAAAAAAATAAAAAATAAAAATTGAATTAAAATAATTTTTTAATTACAAAAAAAATGAAAATAATGTCAAATTAATTTTTTTTTTTTAAAGATCCAATTTCATTCGAAATTATTGGGACGAAAAAATCATTTGTTGTTAAAACACTTAATTCTAAAGAAAAACAAGAGTGGATCATGGAGATCAACAATGCACTTAAAGAGGAGAACAAGAGGAGATTGTCTTTCCAAGATGGAAACAAGAGCAATTCCCCCAAAAACAGGAACTTTGCTCCTGTCTTTCAAACCAATGTAAATAATTGTAACATATGCCAAGAAAAATTTACTCCTTTCAAAAAGCCTCATCATTGCAAAGTAAAAAATAATTTTTTTTATTTTTATTTTTGTTTTATTAATTTTTATTTTTTTATTTATTTTTTGTTTTATTTTTAGAATTGTGGAAAATGTATTTGTGATTCTTGTAGCAAAGCAAAGTTGGTCATTCCTACTCTTGATACTAGCAACAAGCAAAGAGTTTGTGATCTTTGTGTACGAGATAATCTCTTATAAATCTTATTTAATCGGGAAAAAAAACACAAAAAAAAAAACAAAATTTTTTTTTTGTTTAATTAAAATATTTAATTTTCTTGTTTTTTTTTGAAATTTTTTATTTTTTTAAATTTTTATTTTTTTTTTTTTTTATTTTTTGGGGATATAAATCATAAACAATAGATGAGAGTGATAAGAGGAGGACCGATACTCATACCAGCCCAAAATAAGACGTTGCCAGCATTGGTACCTTTCAAGTTAAAGAAATTTCCCAACCAGACCAACACGAGTTGACTCATTTGGCAAAGAAAAAGAAAAGGTCTTATCTTCTTGAAAAGCACCGTCATAAAAAGTTCGTGCAACAATGAAGAGAAAAGGAATGTTATGAATATAGCTAATAAAATAAAAAAAAATAAAAATATTTTTAATAAAATATAAAAAAATAAAAATTTTTATTTTTTACCTTTGTATGCTCTTTGTGCATAATGTATTCTTAGTTCAAGAAAAACGTGGTTTTTGAGCCACAAGTGCACAGGTTGATTCCATTTGTTAGCAAATTCATCCCAACTAGTAGAATTCCACCAGTCCTGAAGTGAATCAAAAAATTTGTTGAAAAAATTAAAATGAAAGATTAAAATAAAGATAAAAATAAATAAAAATAAACAAAAAATTAAAATGAAAGATCAAAATAAAAATGAAAATAAAAAAATGAAAATATAAAATAAAAAAATAAACAAAAAATGAAAATAAAAAAATAAAAATAATATTTTTACAGTATAAAATTCTCTTTCAGCGAAACACATTATTTCGGAAATGGTGTTGCAGATGACATCAAAAACCAAATAAAAAATGATCATGTATGCACAGGTGAAAGGCATGATAAGTTTTATGACCACAATCACCCCTCCCAACGTTTCTTTTTGGTCCAATACTGGAAGAATGTATTGTGTTATCTAAAAAAAAAATAAAAAATAAAAAATAATTAAAAGAAATAATTAATAAAAATAATAAAAATAAAAAATAATTAGTAAAAATCATTTAAAAAAATATTTAAATAAAAATAATTAAAATAAAAAATAAAAAATTATTCAAAAATTATTAAATAAAAAATAATTAAAATAATTTAGAAAAATATTTAAAAGAAAAATAATTAAAATAAAAAATAAAAAATAATTAATAAAAATAAACAAAAAAAACAGTGAAAAATTTAAAGAAAAATAATTAAAATAATAAATAATAATAAATTTTACGCAAATGTGTAGACTGAAGAAAAAGCCAAGAAAGGTGAAGACTTTTTCAAAGATATATTTCCACCTGATATGGGTGGTACGGGCGTAGTAGTTGTCATACACCAATGTTGGTACGCACAAAAAATACACAAAATCTTTCAAGTTGATATTTTTAGGATACCTTCCATAATTTTAAAAAATAAAAAAAAATAAAAAAAAAAAAAAAAAAAAAATAAAAAATTAACAAAATAATTAAAAATTAAAAATATCGAAAATTTGAAATTTTTTTTTTTACGAATTATCTTCAAAGGAAGGAGATTGACGAATATTATTTTTGGAGGGAGACTCCCTGACGGAGGATTTTCTAGACAGAGTAGGAGATTCCTTGATTCCGTTTCTTTGGGTGACAGGAGAAGGAGAACTCTTGGATTTGCCATTACTTTTTTCTCTAAGAATAGGACTGTCGGATGAATTTATATCTTTATTTTTTTTGTTATCTTTATCATTTTTTTTATTATTTTTATCTTTTTTATTATTTATCTTTTTATTATTTATATTATCAAGTTCATTCTGTTCATTATTGTTTATATTCCTCTTTGTCAGTTTTTGATGTGCATTATCTTCTTTTGTGGAGATATCATGTTGGATGGTGGATTCTTCTTCTTCTCTTTTTGTGTTGGGAGAGGGAGAGTTGAGGGAGGGAGGAGATGGGGAGGCTGCAGATTTCAATCTGGAGAGAAATGAGTCTCTGTTGACGTAGGTGTAGGAGTGCATCTTCATCCAGATGCATAGCATCTGTGCCAGGAAGAAGCATGTTTGTATGAGAGGCCATTCGCTGATCAAAAGCCAATAGATAGTCAAGGAGAACAGTATTATCTGCAGGATGTGGTGTATTATCAATCCCAATTTCAAGGGTAATCCTAATTAAGGCATGTAAATAATTGAAAGATGAGAATTTTAACTTTTTTTTTTAGAGGAGAATATAAATTCATTTCAAATTGCTCTCTATTTGGGTCATTATATTGTGAATTTAATTGAATTGGGTAAATTAAGTTTTATTTTGTTTTGTTCGTTCAATATTTTTAAAAATGAGGAGGATATAATTATCGAAATTTGTGCTTTGGGTCTTTATATAATCACTGAATCCTATTCAGATGAATGTTTGATTGTATTGAATTTTTATTTTGAAATAAGAAAATATAATCAAATGTAATTCAATTAAGAAATGGTAAATATAAAGAATGTTCATTTTTAATACAAAAGTTTTGTTTTTTACCATAAATGATTGCTTTTTGAAGGAAAAATGCCAAAAAAGAATAATTACACAATAATAACCATGCAGGTACAAGATCCACTCTACTCACCATTGTCTCAAGAATATGCATTCCTGGAAATGTTCCTACTTCAATATAACTGATAGCTATTGAGGTAACCAACCAAAAATACAAGGCAAGATATACAAAATTGAAGAAACCATGTATTTGTGTTACATTCACTCTATTATATGAATCCAAAAGTGATCCTTTTGAGATTTTTTTGCCATTTTTCATTTTTTTTTTTTTATTTATTTTTTTCACTTAAATATAAACTTAAAATAAAAAATTTAAAAAAAAATTAAAAACTATTTTCTCCTCTTTGGGAAGTTTTTTTTTTGTTAAATTCCGACAAGAGAAATTTAGTTGTAAAAAGGGTTTATTTAGTCAAAAATTCCTCCACTTCTCATACAATTGATAGGAGAATTGATTAACAAGTTAAATTCAAAAAAGAGTTTAATCAATTTAAAAGATTTCATCTGTCCAATATAATTAAAAATAAATATAATAATAAAGATTAAATAAAGATTAATTTAATTTTAAATTATAAGTAGTAGGATTTAAATAAACTTCTTCCTTAGAATCTGAACCAGACTTTGATTTCTCTTCCTCCAAATCAAATCTGTCCAAAACAGGAGTAGACTTGACTTTAAGACCCAAATAAGAATCGACATGGTAAGAAACAAGAATGCTTTGGGAATTGGAAGGAGATCTTTGGATGGGGAAATCGATGATGCCTATCTTTTCGTAATCAACTGTTTTGTTTTCGTTGTTTTCTTGTTCTGTATCGGAGGAACCTGCTCCTACTGTGAATCTTTGGTGTTTTTCAAAGTTATGTGTGTTTCTTATTTCGAAGGATTTGAGGATTGGTAATTTTGTTCCTTTTCCTAACACTTCTACGTATTCATTATTTTCATTCTTATAATATTGGAACATTTTAATGAAATGGAAGAAAAAATGAGAAATTAACATTATGTAGGCTAAATGAAATGTTATTTTTTTATTTGTTTAATAGGATTTTTTAGATGCATATTTTTGATGAATATTTGATGAATATGATCATTATATTAGCCAAATATGATTTAAACTATGATTTTATAGATTTGATAGATCTTAGATTTGATATCTCTTTGAGTTCTTTTTATATTCAAGAAAAAATATTACAATATATCCAACTGATTTTGTTAATTCATTGTATTTTTTTGGAAGTGATTTCAATATAGCATTTATGACAAATAGAGCTTTTTTGTTGCAGATTTAATGAGAAAATATGATCAAAAAATAAAAAAGGTTAAGAGAATGGATTATTACAAACTGATCCAACCAAAAATCCAAGAGAAAATGAAAGTATTTTCTTTCCTCTTTCAGCATCTTCTTGATTTTTTTCTTCACTCATTTTTATTTTTATATTATCTTGATGGCTAAAAATAAAATAAAATAAAAATTTGAAATTGATCTATTTTATAGAGGTACACAAAAATGTAATTTTCTAACAATCTTGATATTCAAAAATTGATTTATCAGTTTTTTTTTATAAGAAATTTAAATATCACTTTAAAGTCATTTAAAATAAATAAAATGAAGAAAGATCAAAAAAAGAGAAAGAGTGATCAAAAGATTGAAATTAAAGAAAACACCAAAAAGAATAAAATAGTAAAATTCCAATTAAAAATGTGTAATATTATGAAAAATATTCATTTTATAAAAGGAAATCGAAGATAGTGAGGAAGAAATGAAGCAATTGGAAATATTGAAAAAAATGTTTGATGAGAAATCAAATCCAAAAAGAGCAGTAGTAATGAAGAAATATATGAGTTAAAAATTAATTCCCGAAATTTTTCTTCTAATATTTCATGTTTTAATTTATTTATATAATTAATTTTTTCAACAAAAAAAATAAATAATAGGAAACCAATTTGAATTCTATGGGATAAATGCACCTGAAAGCAAAAAGATCTTCAACAAATTTCTTCAAGAAAACGAAATAAAAAATCCCTATGTATTTTCACAGTTGTTGATAAAAGAAGAAAAGTAAAAATAAATATAATATACGTGATATTTTTTTTAAATTCAAATGTAGGCGAGAACTAAATCATTGTGCAGCTGTAAAAAAAAATTTTAATTTTTTAAAGAATTTTAATCTCATAATTTTTTTTTCCAAAAAAAAAAAAAAATAGGGTTTACTTTGTCGACCAAAATTTCATGATTTAGTTTTTGATCATCCATCAAAAGTTACACTCATTGGTAATAACATTTCATCACTTTTTTATATTCACCGTTCTAAAAATTTTCAGAGGAGTTAACAAGAACAAACTCATGGTGGGATACTGTAATTTTTTTTTTTTTTCATCTTAATAATTGAATTTAATTTTTTTTTTAATTATTCATGTAGATTGATACAATAGGAAGGTATATTCAGATTCTTATTCTTGATATTATATTATTTTTTTTCATTTTTATTTTTTTTTAATTTTTTTTTTCATTTTTAATTTTTTTTTAATTTTTTATTTTTTACAAAAGTAATGTGTCAGGAATGTATTTCAGGAAGTACCCAGGAGAGTTGGAGAAGAAAACTCAAGAATGGATCAAAGACGACAACATGTGGATTCAGAGAATAGGTCTCATCTGCCAGCTTTCTTACAAGGACAAAGTCAATATCCCCCTCCTATTTTCCCTCATTAAATCCGCCAACGAATCCAAAAACTCCAATGATTTCTTCATCAGAAAAGCAATTGGTAAAATAAAAAAAAAAACTTTCTTATTTTTTAATTTTATTTTTAAGTTTTAATCATTTTTTAATATAATAATTTTTATTAAAATTTATTTTAAATTTTTTTTTTTTCAATTTTTATTTTTCAATTAAACTGTTGATTTTTTAATTAAGGATGGAGCCTGAGAAGTTTGTCGAAAGTTTACCCTGACAAAGTGATAACTTTTGTTGAAGAAAACGATGACTTGTCCAACCTTTCCAAAAGAGAAGCCCTCAAATACCTCAACAACCAAAAAAAGAAAAAAGAAGAGGCAAAAAACAAGGAGGCACCTCCTAAAAAAACTTCCGCTAAAAAGAAATCTAAGAAAGAATCTTCTGAGGAAGAATCTGAAGAGGAGGCTTCTTTCAGTCAATACAGTGAAGAGGAGGAGAGTGCTCAGGAGAGTGATTTTAGTGAAGAAAAGAAGACTAAAACGAAAAAGAACACCAAAAGCAAAAAATAATTAATTTTATTTTTAAAAAGAATTAAAATTCTCCTATTTTCTTCTCGATAATTTATTGTTTCAAAGAATACCTTTTTTGTGAAAATGTTTTCAATAATCAAAAAGTAGAATTGTAATGTTTTCTTTTGATTATAAAGTTTATTTTTGTCGAAGAAAAATTTTTTTTCAATTTATTTTTTTCAGCGCCAAATTTCTAACGATTCAAAAAAATAAAAATAAAAAAAACTGAATAAAATTTTTTTCTCTTTTTTTTTTTAATGAAGAAGAACTCTTTGCAACAAATAGCACAAAATGATGAAATATTTGATATATACAAGAAAAATTCGAAAAGTATGATAGAGAAAAGTAAAAGGGAAAAAGAAATCATGCTTCATGATGATGAAATAATCAAAGTATCTTTATCTCCAAGGGAAAAGAGCAATAAACTGAAACCTCCAAGAAATGGATCTTTCAGAGATTTGAAAAAAAAATCAAAAACTTCTTCTCCTCTTTCCAATAAGACCTTAAATGCTATTTATGGTAACACAATCTCCAATAAGAAAGAAAATTCAAACACTAGAAATAATAGTGTTGAAGATCAAGAAAATAAAATAAACAGAACATTCAGTAAAGAATATATGGATCTGATATCATCGAAAACAAAAAAGAATTCTTCATGTGATAGAAATTCACTGAATAAATTATCTTCAAAAGAAAGAATAGAAATAAAATCGAGGGTGGATCTATCTTCTTTTGTTGAAACTTGCTCTAATGGAATTATAAAATTATCTTCGAAAAGAACTTTGAATGAAGAAGAGGCAAAAGATGTCATGGAGGAGAAATTGGTGAGGGAAATCAATTTTGAAGAGAAGGAGATCACAGAACAGATGATATTTAAAGAAAAGATAAAGGGAGAACAAGATAATCAAATAGAAAAAGAAACTCCAATAGAAAAAGAAAAGGAGAATTCAAATAACACTTCAAATAAATCAACAATAAACGAAAATATTCCTTTTGAATCTATCCAAAACAATAACATTAAGAATAATGACAACAAAGATTCTCAGAAATCTCAAAATCCCATCCCCAAATCCAATCTTTTTGCTTCCCGTACTAACAAAGAAAATATATCTACACAAGTCAGAGGATCTGTATTGAAATTGATATCTGCACCTCCTAAAATATTAATACATTGGATGGTAACAAAGGCATCAAGGTAAAATTCAAATTAAAATAAAATTATTTTTTTTTCACTGAATGCATTAAAAAATTATTAACACTTTATAGATCTTTGATGATAAAGTTTGCACATAGTTATTCATTGGTTTATACTGATCATAAATTGTTTTCTTATCTTTTTTTCGAGCATGAACATGATGATAGACCAGGATTCCCTCAAAGAAAGGGAGTCTCAAACTTTGTTGCGATATGGTCAGAGATCTTCCACTTCATACATCCAAATCCATCAGATGAACTGTACAAAACCCTCTATCTTTTCTTTCATTTCACCTTGAAAGGAAATCCCGCCAAAATATCCTCAATAAGAAGTGTACAAAATAAAGCGAAAGAATGGTATTCTTCAAACAAAGATGAAATAGATCTCAACAACAAATCCTATTTTGATTTGCCCGATCCCTTCAATACATCTTCAAGCAACTTGTTGCCCATCTCCAACAACACCTCCAACTCTTCATACAACAACACAAATTATATCAACCTGATCAACAAAGCTAAGAAAGCCTCCTTCAATGGAGATAACAAAGAAAATAACAATTATTCTTCCAATCATGGCTATCTTACTCCCAACAAAGATCATATCAGGGGTGATGAAATGAATGAAATATATGTCAATACTCCCATCCCTACCAACAACCCCAATCCCCGCAAAAAATTCCACAAATATACCTCCATCAGCAACAATCTCAACAACATCCTCTCCAAAAAGATCGCCTTCGGAGGAGAAGATGAAAATAAAACAGAGGAGAATAAAAATGACTCTAAAGATAATGGAGATAATTCACATAATGTAGAAAAAGAAGGGAATAAAGAGATGAATAAAGAGATGAATAAGAATAAGGAGATGAATAAAGAGATGAATAAAGATATAAACGAAATTGATGGAAATAATATCCCCAACAACAGATTTGGCAACAAATTCATTTCTCATCATCAGATCCAGCAGCAGCTTCTTTCTCATCAAAACAACAAAAAGATGAGCATTTCTACTCCTCGTTACGAATCGGATAACGCTCCCATCAAGAGCTGCCAAAACTTTTGCAGCAGTTACAGTAGTAACAACAGTACAAACTCTGACAGTCTCTTCTCTGAAAATAAAAAACAAGACTCCAAAACTTGTTCTTTAGATTCCATTTCCCAAAACACCCCAAAAAAAACTAGTGAAAGGTATCACATATTTTTTTATTTTTTTATTTTTACATTTTCATTTTAATTTTTTTATCTTTGTTTATTTTTACATTTTTTTTTTTAATCAACAATGTTTAAATATTTTTTGAATACAAATTTGATTTAGATAAATTGTTTCATTTTTTCATCAATATTTCCACCGCTTGTTTTGAAAAATTTTTCATTTTTTGAATTTTTATCAAAATTTTTTTCAGTGAAAAGGAAGAGATGAAAAAATTGATTAGTTTTTTCACAGCTCCCAATTTCATTTGGGGAGGAATTTCTTCATTGTCTCCCATCCTCTCCTTTCCTCAAAGCACAAATTCTTCAGCAGAACAAACTCAGCCAATCCCACAACAACAAGAAGATCCTCTCCCTTCTTTCAAAAACAAAACGAAATGGATCCGGTTTTCTCAATTAAATGAAAAAGATGTCGCCAAACAACTCACTTTTTTGGATTTCAACCTTGTCAATCAAATAACTGCCAATGAACTTTTATTGTAAATTTTTTTTATTTATTTATTTTTATTTATTTTTATTTTTTTTATTTTTTATTTTTTATTTATTTTTTAATATATTCTTCATTTATTATTTCCATTTTTAATTTGTATTCTTAGTTTTTGTTCATTTTTTTTTATTTTTCTTTTTTATTTTATTTTATTTCATTTTTTAAAAAAGGGGGAAATTTGATGATCAAGGAAAAACACCATTGTTGTCAAAGTGTTCTTCCAATTTCAACAATTTGAGCATGTGCGTCGCAAGGGAAGTCATTTTCTCCGACAAAAAGACACGTGTCAACACCATCAAAGCATGGATCACCATAGCCAAAAAGTGTTTGGATCTCAACAACTTTTCAAGCACTTGGTAAAAAAAAATATTTATTTTTTTGTTTGAAAAATATTTTTATTTTTTTGTTTTTAAATTAATCATTTTTTTAAAAAACATTTATTCAAAAATTAATATTTTTTAATTTAGAAGTTTTAATTTCCCAAAAATATTTATTTTTTAAATTAATAAATTTTCATTTTTTCAAAACCGTTTATTTTTCATTTTTTTCATTTTTTTTATGTTAGGGCCATCTTGTGTGGTTTGGGAAAGCCTTGTGTCGAACTTTTCAAGAAAACATGGAAAAACATACCAAAGAAATACTTAAACTTAAAACTGGAGATGGAAAACGTGATGGAGAGGACCCACAACTTCCGCAATTACCGCGAAAAGCTCCTCAAAGCCAAAAAAAGCAATCAACCCGTTGTACCAGCTCTTGCTTTGCATTTAAGAGATATCACCTTTGTTTTGGACGGAAATTTAAATATGATTGAAGGATCTATCAACTTTGAGAAACTTGAGATGCTTGGTTCTTCTCTTCAGCTCTTTTCAAAGATGATTTCTTATCCTATCAAGCCTGATTATAAGATGCAATCTAATTTCATCTATTTCACTTTGCAGGATGAGGATTCTTTGTATCTCTCTGCCAAAAACATGTTGGAGAATGAAACTGAAATTTAATTATTTCTTTTTCATCCTATCCTTTTGCTTATTTTGTTATTAATTAAATAATATTTTAAAAAAAAAATCAAAAAGTTTGGAATTGGACTAACTATGAACAAGACATTAATCACAATTTGGGTTTTCGAAAAGTTTTATTTTTACAATTTTTAATATTTATATATCTTTCATTTCATTAGTTGGATGGTCAGAATTGTTATTTTTTGAAGCATATTTTTGAGAAGCTTTGTTCTGAAAATGTCTCAAAGTAAAAATGATTATCAAAGTTATAATCAACAAAAGAATGGGAAGACCAACAGAAAGACCCACAATCAAACCCACATTACTTCCACATCCCAAAGAAGAAGACAAACTTACTGAAAGAGTGGAAGGAGAATTATTAACTGAAGATGGGACCAACTTATTTTAAAAAAGGTAAAGTTGGTTTGTAAAAAAAAAAAAAAAAATTTTACTTTGTCACATTTACTTTTTTGTACATAATTAGTTACAACTTTCACTTTATTGACAGAGAAGTTTAAGCTCTATTAAAAATTTTAAAAGAAAAAATAATAAAAAATAAAAAATAAAAAATAAAAAATAAAAAATAAAAAATAAAAAATAAAAAATATTTACTTGTACATCCAAAGCATTTTCTACGCACTTTACAGTCAAAATGTGTTCAGTGATGAAACCAAAAGGGTTGAAAGTGAGCAAACTCAAAACAGAAGAAGCAGAGTTGCCAACGTTGTTTCCATTGACGCCAAGCATAGAACTGGTGATGCTGTTCCCCAAACTGTTGTTGTTGTTGTTGTTCAAAGACAAAGAGGATAAAGTAGATTGGGAGGGTCTGATAAAGAAAGAAGCGTGGAGAGGAAACAAAAAAACGTTGCTTTCTGTTCCCACTTCTTGTTTGATGCGGCAGGAAGAGCTGACGGCGAGAGCGGACTCGGAGTTGTTGGTGCTGTTGTTGGAGGTTTGGTCGTAGGATGAGAGGGGCGAGTAGAAGATGTGCGTTCTTTCGGTAGCTTGTCCACCAATTAAGTTGATCGGGTAAATATCTTTTTATAATAAAAAAAAAATAAAAAAAAAAATGATTAATTTCCGTTTTAAATTGTTGAAAAAATATTCAAAAATTTTGTTTATTTTTAATGGATATCTTTAAAATTATTCCAAAATGACTTATTTAATGGATAAATTTTGTTGAATTTTTTTAAAGATGATTTTTTGGAATAATTTTGTAAAGATAAATTTTATTTATAAATTTTAAATAATTTTTTTTTTCAATTAAAGTTTTAAAACATAATTTTACAAATATTTCCCAAATCCCAAAAATTTATTTTAAAAAATAATAAAAAATGAATTATATTTTTACGGTTTGTTCCTCTTGCAGAAGAGACAGAGATCCAACGAGAATCATCAGTGAAAATGATGGAGTGAATTTTGGCGTTGGTGAAACCTCTTCTCAAAGCATAAATATGTTCGTGAGAAGTGTAAGGAGAGTTAGATTTGACGATGCGGAACACGTTGATGTTGTGTCCGTCTGATGATGTGACGAGCAAGGTTCCTGATTTGTCGAATACCATGTGTGTCAGCCTGTGTTTGTGAGCTTTAAAGTGCGAAATATTTTGGTTTGTTTTACAATCGAATATCTGGACATGTCCTTTTTTTAAAAAAAAAGCAAATGAGTTTTGAAATAAAGTTAAAATGTTGATTCATAAATTGTGAAAAAAGGATCTTTAAATTTGAAATATGGTAAAGTGATTTATTATAAACTATAAAAATAAAATTAATTGTATTCAGTGAAATATATAAAATATTTATACAAAATTAATCAATAAGAGATGGGAAAATAAATACCAGCTGTGGGTTTCTCTTCTTTTTGATCGTAGATATAGTTTTGTAGCTTTTCTCTTCCAATATCACCCCAATTATACAAAGTGGAGGTGAAATAAGAAAGAGTGGATTGGGAGGAACTGGAGGAATTTAGAGAAGAGTTGTTATTTCCATTGTTATTGTTTTTATTAGAGCTATTATTCTTTCCATTGTGCCCATCCTTCTTGGATTCCTCCAAATCAAAGGTATGGATCTCCGGGATCATTAATGGCGATGGAATGGCATACCATCTTTCTCCAAATGCAATAGGAGGCTTATTGGCATCCAATGAATCGAAAAGATCCTTCTGTAGGATGGGATTGAAGGTATTGGTCTCATAGATGTACAATTTATTCTTGGTGCAAAAGAGGATGATGGTGCTGTTGGCATAGATGGAGAGGATTGGGTTGCTGTGATTGATTGCGTTTATCTCTACTTCTGAATTAGTTTTAAGCGAGAAGATCACGAATTTGGAGCCAGATGATAAGATCACCAATGGCCTCTTTTGATAGAATGGCGATTTTTCGTCATCATCTAGTTGTGAATTAAATAAAATAAAATTTTTT
>JAMYWO010000112.1:22313-46109 GCA_024220525.1 Cochliopodium minus | reverse complement strand
GCCTCACGTCACAGAAGACCTCTATAATGCAATTAGAGATACTTTGAGTTATTCCGGATCTAATCCCGTAAGATTCATTACATTACGTGAAAGGAAATTGGATGGTGATAATGGGTGGTTTCGAAGATGAAGGATACATTGACATCGAAAATTTCAAAAAAAATAGTGGAGGAAAGAGCAAGAAATCTCCGAATCAAATGAGCGGGAAAAAGGCGAGAAATATTTTGGCAGGTTACAGTACAACTATTGTTCCTTACCTCAAAGTCAAAGGAGATAATCTGAACCATTGTACGTCTTTACTCGAGTGTATAACCATCATCCAATTCTTGGCGTACAGCAACTTCGAAACTCTCTCTATTCCGGGATGGAGAATACAAATATGGATCTATGCCTTTGTCGAAAGAGTTTTATTGAAGAAAGTATTTGGTGTTAATGTAAAAGAATACATCACACTTCACACTCACGGAATCACAGGTCACTTGGCTCCTTACACTGAAATTGTTGTGAAAGAACAAAGAGCACCCATTCAAAATTCTACTGAAATATTCGAGAGCCAATTTTCCAAACAAAACAAAATCAACACAAACAAACAAGTAGATACTTTGGCTGTTAATTGGATAGAGAGTGCAATGAGAAATGTGTTTATCTCCAAAGATATTAACAGACCGAGAAGTGGGGAAACAAATCTTCATCACATCACATCCTGGACAAAAAACTATAAATGGAAAACAGTTTCCCTCCCACTAGACAATGAATCAAAAGCACTCATAAAAATTTTAAAAGAAAACAACTATCAAGAAAATGAACATTGGGTTGTCGCTTCAAATAGTGTGTTGTTTCGCCCACCTCCTGCCAAAAATACAACAAGAGAAGTTTGTAATTAATTTTTCAATAATTCATTTAATAGTGTGGATAAAATTCCATTCCTGAGAATCAGCAATAATTGAAATTTATTAAAAATAATTAAATTTATTTTAAAAATTTTGATCTTTAATAGTAATAAAAAAATCTTGAAAAATTTAACAATCCACATATTATTGTATCCTATTAATACAGTTGCATTTGGTCCCACTAAAATAAAGACCATCTTTGGTTTAGCAGGAGATCTTCCAGACCTTTTTTAACGTTATTATCAAATTAAAAAAAAAATTTTTTGCAAAATTCTGAAAAAAAAATTAAACAGTACTCATGAGGGGTATTATATGGTAGTTATATTTAGTTTCACATCCTATTGGTTTAAAATATTTTAATATCAAATTCAACGAAAAAAAAAATTGATATAATCAAAAAAACTAGCGCGTGGTGATTTCAAAAAATTTTGTTCATCTTAAATTTCCATTCAACAATAAGTTGATAAAAAAATTTGATACTTTTAAATCTTTTTGTTTTCATGTTTCCATCAACTTTAAATAGATTGCTCTGTTAACTTCTGATTCAGCTGTTTCTCTTTGCAACCTGCCATTAGAAATGGACCATCCCAAGACTTACTTCAATCTTGAGTGGGAACCAAAAAATAAAAATAAACTGCACATTGTAAGAAAAATATTTCTTTTTTAAAAAAATTTTTAAAAATAATGATCTAACAAATATCAAAATTGTATAAAGTTGGAAAGTGTAAATGAATTTGTAGTACAAGTGAGACTACACCCTTAATAATCCATAAAGAGATCTTTTGAACATCAAATTCTTGTTTTCCAAGATCCACTTTTATTATTAGACAAAATTTAAATAAAAAAAAATTTTTTACAATTTTTTTGATACAATTTTAACAATTTTTTCAGATTGACTTTCAGTTTGGATTAATGTCNCACAAGATACAGAAAGTATTTTAATAGAAAAATCAATAAAATATCAATTCAGATTGAAAGGGAGCATATTTCAATCTCCACAAATCAACATTTGGAAACTGAGTGATGTTCCACAATCCACTAGAAAATTTCGGAAAGGTGGCTTGAGCCCTTTTGAGGTAATTTGATTTGATCCCAAAAAAAGATTCCATAGGGAGAGAGGGGAGATCTTTGGGGGTTTGCACTTGAAAGTTTTCGAGACCTGTTCTGTCCATTTCAGAAAGCAGTCTACAAAAAAATATGGATACCAAATCAGCTTTAAAAGTCCAACTAAACTTTGCATATCCTATTCAAGAAAAGAAATGAGAAAAAAACAATGTTTAAAATAAAATCTCTTTAAAAATAACTTATAGAAAAAAAAATTCTCTTAAAAACAAAGACAAAAAAAAATGTTTAAATAAAGTTTAAAAAAAAATTTTCTACCCATAGTGAAAACAAGATTGGGAATACCTGACATTATTGCACTTGAGTACAAATAGTGTTGAGTGACATTGTAGGGCACATCATCGATTTTCACGTTGAGATTGGAGGGGAAAGGAAAATTGGTGGTCAAGTGGAATCCCGTTGCCAAAGCTACCAATTCTGCGTCTAATCTTTCTCCTGATTTCAAAATGATTCCTTTTTCATCAAACCTTTCTACTTCATCAGTGACTACATTCAATTTTCTTTCTTTAATCTAGGATTTTTTAATATTCAATTAAATTTAAAGTTTTTAAAAAATTTAGAAATCAAATGAAAAAATTCTTTATAAAAAATAAAACATAATAAAAAATTTCTATATAAAAATTTAAAAAAATAAAATTATTTTTTTTTATTACCTTCTTAAAGAAATCAGAATCTTCAATCATACAAACCCTCTCTTCCCAAACATTATACTTGGGAGTGAAATGTTTTTCGATGTCAAAATCTTTGGGTAAATTTTGTCTTTTGTGATCAAGTTTGAATAAAGAACGGAGAAGACCTGGAATGAAGGGAGCCAAAACTGCAGCTAGGAATGTGAACATAAAATTGAAAAAACGCGCCACAGTATAAGCCAGCTTCAACCCTAAAATCTTTTTTAAAAAAACAAATACGAAAGGAACCGAGCTGTCAGCAAAATAATAGCCAGGAGATCTTTGTAACTTTAAAAAAAAAAAATTTAATTTAAATTATTAAAAAAAATTTAATTAAAAAAATTTATTTAAAAAATCTTTTATTTAACCATTGTAACTGATTTTGAATCATCTGATATCGCAGGACATACAGAAGCTGCTGTTGCTCCACTTCCTATCACTACTACTTTTTTCTCCTTGTAATCTTCTAGTTTGGGTTTCCAGTTGTGGCAGTGTACAACCTTTCCTTCAAACTTGTCCAATCCCTCAAATGGAGGAGTATATCCTTTAGGAAAAAAAAATTTAATTTATTGAAAGATATAAATCAATTTTTCAACGTAATTCTTTGAATCATTTTAATTTGAAGCATTTTATTTGTAATACCTGATTCATATGAATAATATCCGGTTGCATTAAATAGATATTTTGCTTTGTATTCTTTTCCATTTTCTGCTTTCAAAGTCCATTTGTGTTCATTTGTATTGAATGATGCATCAACAACCTTTGTGTTGTATTCAAAATTTGATTTTACTTTTTATGAAATTTAATAATCAAAGCAATATAAAAATGGTGTTTGAATTTACTTCCTGCATATGCAATAGCCTCTTCCAAATAATTTAATATTTCTCCACCCTTTGCATATTTCTTTTCTTTTAACCATGGGTACCAATCAAAAGCATAAGTGAACATATCTGAATCTGATCTTATTCCTGGATAACATATTCTTGCCCATGTTCCTCCAAAACTTTGTAAATAAAAATATTTTTACTATATAAACAAATATTTGCATTATAAACTCAATATTTTGATCAAATTATGATTAATATCTGATTGAATCAAGTATACCTTGGTTCAGATTCCAAAATTAAAAAGTTTGGTTTTGTTTTGCATTTATTTTTGAGATGATATGCTGCAGAGATTCCACTTACTCCACCACCAAGTATTAATACATCATATTCTTTCATTAAGAATCAAATATTTGGAATGAAACTGAATTCCTTTTTTTTTTTTTAATTAAATTATAATGATTAACAATTTCTAATTCCTATAGTTATCAACAAAACCTATATCACTAAACCAAACTTTTATTTTAAAATATGTTTTCTTTTAAAATAGTAAATGTGAATTTCAAAGTCTAATGAAATTTCTTGTTTCTAATTTTCAAAATGAAGTTAATTCTTGACAATTTGTTTTAAGCATTTGGAATTAATAATTTTCAAAAATAGATGTGAAAAAAGGAAAATTTATTTAAAATTTTTTTGTTTTAATATTTTTTTGCCCTCTTTGAAAAAAAAACCCCTTTAAGAAAAATAACAAATTTTTGACAAATAAGATTCATTTATGAACTTCACTTTTGTTTTTTGTTATATTTTTTTAACCTTTTTTCTAATTTTAGAAAATATGAAAAAAAAAATAAATAAATAATCACAAAAAATAAAAAATATAAAAAAAAAAGTAAAATAAGGAAAAAAGAAGTAAAATGGTTCAAGAATATAAAATTGTTGTTTTGGGGAGTGGAGGAGTAGGAAAATCTGCATTAACTGTTCAATTTGTACAAGGAGTATTTGTTGAGAAATACGATCCAACAATTGAAGATTCCTATCGTAAAAATATTGAAGTTGATGGAATCCAATGTCTCCTTGAAATTTTGGATACTGCAGGTACTGAACAATTTACTGCGATGAGAGATCTCTACATGAAAGATGGACAAGGATTTGTGCTTGTATATTCCATCGTTGCAAAATCTACCTTTACTGATTTGAATGATATAAGAGATCAAATTGTCCGTGTAAAAGATACTGATGATTTTCCTTCAATTCTTGTTGGAAATAAATGCGATTTGGATGAACAAAGAGTTGTATCCAAAAATGAAGCTCAAGAATTATCAAGCAAATGGAAATCTTCTTATATGGAGGCTTCTGCAAAAACCTCTACTAACATTCAAGAATTATTCTTAGATTTGATCAGACAAATCAACAAAAAGGAAGGTCCATCTACCAAAAAGGGAGAAAAGAAAAAAGGAGGATGCAATCTTCTTTAAAAATGAACCAAAAAAAAATATATTAAATATTGTAATTTAAATCATTTTTTCTATTTTTTCTCTTATTTTTTGCATCATGAATTCATGCAAATGATAGGAAATTTATAACAACATTTAATTCAAAAAAAAAAAAAAATGAATGATGAAAAAGATGAACTACTCAAAACATTTAAAAATGAAATAACAGAGTATTATGTTTCTATCAAAGGTAAATTTTATGAAATAATGTTAAAATATGTATGTATTCTCAAAATTATAAGAGGAATTTGGGGATGAAGAATTTACATTAGCTTTGATAGATGATTTAAATGAATTCAAAGAAATTATATCAAAAAATAAAGAAGAATTAGAAGGAGAATCATCACTATTTAAAAAGAAATTCAAATATAAAACGACAGTGCTGCATTTTTGTCTTGCATTCAACAAAAATTTGGAAATAATAAAATATCTGGTAGAAATATATGAAGCAGATCTATATGAGAAGAATATAATAAAAGATACGCCACTACATTTCGGATTGGCATTCAATAAAAATCTCTCAGTGATAAGATATCTGACAGAAGAAAGAAATTACGATCTATATCTAAAAAACGAGAACGGCTTCACACCAATACATCTATGCTTCGCATTCAACAAGAATCTTTCAGTGATAAAATACTTGGTAGAAAAAAAAGGATGCGAACAGTTGATAAGTAACATAGACAAAATAACTCCGTTCCATTGGGCAACAATGAACAAAAACACCGAAGTGATAAAATATTTGTTGGAAGAGGTGAATTGTGATGTGAATTTGAAAGTGAATTCTGGAAGTAATTTTTTTGAATATGCTGTTATGAATTCTTCTAATTTAGAAACTATTAAATACTTGTTGTCGATTAGAGACTGGGACGCTTATTCCCCTAATGAAAGGGGAAACTCTCTGCTCCACTTTCTTTTCATCAACAAGACGGACAACATTAATGTAATAAAGTATTTTGTGGAGACAGAGAAAATGAACTTGAATCCTGTCAACAAAAACAATTCTGTACCTCTCCATTATGCTTTTAACAATAAAACTCAGTTTTTCCACAAAATAAAATTCATTTTGCAAGTGAAATGTGATGTAAATGTGAGAAACAAAGAAGGGTTGACTCCTTTTCATATCTTGGCGAACAAAGTCGACAAATTTTCAGACTTTGAACACTTGAAATCCATTCTGACCATTTCCCTTTGTTATGGAGCAGATTTGAACATTCCAAACACTTCACACACAACTCCCAAAAGTATTTTACTCTACAAAAACTCTTCTCTCGCAGAATTTTTTGATAATGTGGAAAACAACAAAATCTGGAGACCAACCAACAACAAGTTTTTCTCCATCGAAATACACCAGATTTTGCAAACTTTTTTGCTTTCCATGAAAGTTTCTTTTTATTATCCTTTTAAAATCAAGATCCCAAAGTATATCATGTATGCTATTCTTGGGAGCATTGTCTCTTACTCTCTTTTTCCTAACCAATCTCCTCAAAACAACAAATTGCTTAGTGATTTTATTCACACTAAAAATAAGCAAATAGAGGAGATTAAAGAAAGCAACAAGAAAATAAAACTGATTAATCACAACCAGATAAGGGAATTGGAGGAGCGAATCAGATTTTTGACTGAAGAAAACTCTTTGTTGAAAATCGAAAGTGAAAGAAAAATTCATGAATTGGATGAAAAGAACCGAAAATTAGAAATAGAAATTGAAAATCTCAAAAAAATAAAATAAATAAATTATAAAAAAAAAAAATTTTCTTATTTAGAAATATTTATCAGAATATTAGTTTCAGAATTCCATTATTTTCATTAAATCCTAAAGTGGTACATCTGTTTTATCAATCACCATTTCAACTCTTTTAAAATATAAGAGATAAGAAAAGTATTGTCAAGGTGTTATGAAACAAATGAAAAGATTCAAAAATAATAATAAAAAAAATTTTTTTTTGAATAACAAATAACAATGGTATAAATGAAAAAAAATAATTTGTTATAATTTAAGAATCTTTTAAAAATCTAAAGTATTATTAAAATACACTTCAAATGGATTAAGTTCTAATTTTAAATTTATCGAACTCCTAACATCTTATATTCATTAATTTTATTATAAAATGAGGAAGAGAACGATTTTCTGTTTAAAAGAAATTAAACTTGTATGTCTTCTTAAATTATAAATATAATTGTTGTTATTTTGTTACAACGGCAAAATTAAAAAAATATTTTGAGCACATATTCTTTTTTTGATCTCAAAATCCTTGCTTATTATCCATCCTTTTGTTCCCAAATTAAGAAAATTGTTCAAAGGCAAATTTTTTTTTTATTATGTTTCAGTTAAAATATAAAAAAAAATCGAAATTAAATATAAAAAAATTTGAGAAGAAGAAACGAAAACAAGAAATGAATAACGATGATGAAGGATTACCTAAAGATACAGATATATGGACTATTGATTATAAAGATTTGGAATTTGAATCAGAAATTGGAAGGTATAACTAAATAAGAAATTCTTTGATATCAAAATTTTCAATATTACGAATCATTAAAAAAAGTGGTCAATTCGGTTCAATAATGAAAGGTATTTATATATTTCTAAATTTTTACTCAAATTTTACCTAATTTTACAATGAAGGATATTATTTGGGTACGCCTGTCGCTATAAAGAAATTATATTCTCAATCATTTTCGCAAGATGTGGATTTCCAAAAGTATCTTCAAAGAGAAATAATAATGTTAAAGTAATACCAGAAAGAAAAATTTCAATTTCAATAGTTTCATATAAAAGATCCTTAAAAAAAATTTATTTAACTCACATTTAAACTAATTATAATTCCACAATAATTTTTTTTAAAAGAACATTGGCACATCCCAATATCGTGCAGTTTTTGGGATTATGCAACAGGGAAAATCAAATCTACTTGATAAATGAATTATTGACGAATGGAGATTTGGCCAAAATACTTCATAAAAATAGGAATAAGAATATTCTTCCTTGGTAATAAAATATATTCAATTATAATTCAATTATTTTTATATATTAACCAAATTTCTTTTTCTTCTAAAAATAATGTAGGGAGTAATCACTTTTTTTCATCCTTTTTTTTTTTAATTCCTCTTTACTTCTTACTATTTTCACAGATTAAGAGTAAAATTTATGATAGATGCAGCCAAAGGAGTTGCATTTATTCATAAAAGAGGATTTCTACATAGAGATCTAAAATGGTAAAAAAAATGGTTGTTTGTTTCTCTTAAATTCAATTTCTTCAAAAAAAAAAAAAAAACCAAATATTTTCAGCGAAAATGTAAAATTTTAATTTATTTCAATTTTAGATTTTATTTTTTATTTTTATTTTTTAAAAAGTTGTTGTTGGATTCGAATTGGAATTGTAAAATATGCGATTTAGGCTTTGCTAGAAAAGTTAGAACCAAACAAGAAAAGTTTCAAAGACAACTCACAATATGGTGATTAATAAAATTTATTTTTCAAAAATAAAAAATTTTGAACAAATTTTTAAATAGTGGTAAGATTTTTTTTGAATGTTTTATTTTTCAAATTAAAATTAAAAATTTTCAAATGTAAAGGTACTGACGAATTTATGGCACCTGAAGTTATTTTGGGAGATTATTATAACGAAAAAGCAGACGTTTATTCAATGGTAAAGCTTTTTTTTTTCTTTTGCATTAATGATTTAAAATTTTATATTTTTCTTTATTAAATAGGGAATGATCTTTTATGAATGTATTATGAGAGAAAAACCACCAAAAAGACGCCCAAAGTAAAAATAAAAATTTTAAACTAATCAATTTTTTTTTAAATCATTTTTATTTTTATTTTTATTTCTCAGTAATTATTTTGATTTTGATGTTGAAGAATTTAAACTCAATCTTCCAAAAGAAACCCCAGAAGATTTTTTTCAGTTAGTAATCGATTGTGGGAAGCTAGAAGCAAATGACAGGTAAAAAGAAATTTATTTTTTTTTTCCGTCAAAATTTTTAAATTAAATCTAAATTAATGATTTTTTGTTGAATTTTTTAATATAGACCAACAATGTTGGACGTTTTAAACAGACTTAATGAAATAGACAAAAAATTGACAGAAAAAAATCCAAATGCTCGAATCAACACTTCCGCCAAAATTTTCTCGCCTTCGACGTCTCCTCAACTTCAAAAAATAACAAGCATCAATTTCAATTCCTCCGAAAGCTCTTCCGATGATGAAAATTTGGATGTTTCTCATCTAGGTACGAACATTATTCTTTACAAATTTCAATATTTTTTTTTTTTCCTGACGATTTTATTCATTTAAGAAAAAGTATTTTGTTTTGAAGAAAAAATTGATTGACAAAAAAAATAAAATTATATTTTTAAATAAAATATATTTTAAAAAATAAATTATTTAAAATTTTCTACATTAATGTTTATACCATTTTTTTAAAGGGGAAAGAAGTGGATCATTTCAAATTTCGATGGGTATGAAAGAAGAAGATTTGGACAACGATGACGGAGTAATGATGACACCGCCCATCCCAAGAGGAAGCGAGGGATCTTCCCCCGAAAGCAACAAAACGAAAAAGAATCACAAAAAGACATCCAACGATTACATCGCCACCATCAAATTTGAAACCAACAAAAGCATTAGTTTTAATGATGAAAAGGGAATTCTCGATGATGATTCCCCTAAAAAAACAGTCGTTTCTGATGTTGTGGAGAATGAGAGAAACATCATTGGTTCTTCTGGTGAAATGCCTAATTCTAACAATCAATTACTCAATCTTTTTTTGCCTCCAAATGATGAGAATTCTCCAAACATGAATTCAAGAGAAAGGTATCCATAATATTATTTTTTTTTTTAATTGTATTGTTTGTTTGTTTTTTTTATTTTTTCTTAATTCATAATTATTATTTCTTTTTTTTTTATTAATTAAATTCAAAAAATTTTTCATCCCTTTTTAATTTTGAATTAAAAATATTTTATTTCGTAATAATTTTCAATTTGTTATTAATTCAATTTTCTTATTTTCATTTCTTGTTTTTCTCTGTTAGTCTTTCACCTACAAAGAAAAAAATATCACCTAGAGTTTTGTTGACATTAGAAAATGGAAACAAGTCACCAAAAGGAAGAAATAATGCGCACAAATCCCACGAAGTCAGCCCTCGTCAAAATTTGACAAACAGCGCCAATAACAACTACAGAAAATCTCATGACGTGTCTCCTACTAATAACAACAAAAATCTTGTGATCAGTCCTCGTTATAAAGATAAAGAGTAAAAAATCATTTTATTTTATTTCATTTCATTTTATTTTATTTTTATAATTTTTTTATTTTTTATTTTATTTTTTATTTGATTTATTTTTTATTTTATTTTTAACTTTCTACTTTAATTTAATATTTATTAACTTTTTATTTTATTTTTATTATTTAGTTTATTAAAAACTTTTTATTTCTTTATTATTTAAAACTTTTTATTTCTTTATTATTTTATTTTTTTGAATTTCTATTATTTTAAATTTTTATTTTATTTCATTTTATTTAATTTTTTCTTTTTTTTTTCACACTTATTTTTATTTTAAATTTCTATTTTGTATTTTTATTTTTTTCCTTTTTTTTCATATTTATTATTGTCAGTAACAATATCACCAGCGGAAATTCAGGAGAAAAAGAATCCAAGGGATTCTCACCCAGAATCAACCAGATTTTGAATTCCCAAAAAATTTCTCCCAGGCACGTAGAATCCGGCGACGAAGACTTAAACAAGAGGGAATATTATCTCAAATACTATTCTAATTTCAAACCTTTTAATCTTCCTAACAATTCTTTCTTTAGAAAATTTAATGTAAAAATTAGAAAATTTTTTTTCAAACATTTTTAGTTAATGAACATTTTTTTTTTTTGAATTTATTATTTTTATTTTTTAAAATATTTTTTAAAATATTTTTCATTTTTAAAAGTCCTATTTAATTTTAAATTTTCTCCTATTTAATTTTTTTGTAATTATTATTTATGTTATTTGACACATATAAAAATAAATGTTTTTTTTTTTTTCATGAAAACATTCTTTTTTTTTATTTTTTTATTTTTTTATTTTTTTATTTTTTTTTATTTTTTAATTTTTTTATTTTTTTATTTTTTATTCTTTTACCTTTTTTTTTATTATTTTTTTTTTAATTTACATTTTTATTGTTTTAGACAACTATTGAAGAATTGATAGATAAGACCCAAGTATTAAAAATGGGAGAGATAGAGATCAAGAGACGCAAGTGGAAAAAGAGATTTTGCGTTCTCACAAGCTTCACCCTCTACATCTTTACCAAAAACAAGAAACAAAAAATCAACAAGGGAAGTCTCCTTCTTTATCCTAACACCAAAGTCACTCCCTCCACCAAAAAACCAAACACTTTTGAACTCACTTGTCATTCTTAGTATAAAAATTTTTTATGTTTTATTTATTTTCCCTTAATTTAATATTCTGTATTTATTATTTTTTATTTTATTTTTTTCATTTTAAACATAATAAATTTCACTTTTTATATTTAATTTTAACTCAAAATTTTTATTTATTTAATTATTTTAATAATAATTATTTTTATTATTTTATTTATTATTCAATATTATTTTTCATTTGATTTTTTTTAAATTATTTTAATTATTTATATTTGTTTACATTAATTTTTAATTTTGATTTTATTTTATTTCAATTATCACTATTTTTATTTTTATTTAGATTTATTGCATTGTATTAGTTTTTTTTTTTTATTTTTTCTTTGTTTTATTTTTTTTATTTTAATTATCACTATTTTTATTTTTATTTTTATTTATTTTTTCTTTGTAGTAATGTGGAATTTAAATGCAAGAATGAAGAGGACTTAAAGAGTTGGGTCGCTTCTATCAACCAAGAACACTTAAAGTTCAAACTCGCTTATCCCAACTTCGATATCAACAGGCCTCACGGTAACACCCTCGCCACCCTTCCTTCCGAAAACAACTCTGTATTTTTGTGCAGCAAAAAAGTTTACGAAAAAGATAAGTCTGATGATCTTTTGTCTCAAGGTAAAAAATCATTTTTGATTTATTTTTACTTATTATTTATTATTTCTTAAAATTTATTTTTAGTTATTATTATAATTTTATTTTATTTTTATTTATTTTTTTAATTTTTAATTTTTTCATCTTTTTTATTTTTTATTTTTATTTTTAATATTTAATTTTTATTTTTATTTTTTTTTTTTATTTTTTATTTTATTTTTTGTTCAGTGAATTTTTTTTTAATAATTAATTCTCTTTTCTTTTTGAATTCTTATTTATTTTTTAAAAGCTCCTGTGATATTGTGCATTTCAAATCTTTATCTTTCTATTGTATCCCCTTTTGCAGAACAAATTTTGAAATCGTTTCCTATTGATTCCATTCTAAAGTATTCCACGGAGAGTGGCAACCATTTCATCATCACTGTCGCCAACCCCGAAAACAAAAACCAGCCTACCATTCACTCTTACGTTTCTGACCAAGCTGACCTTATGTATCAGGCTTTGAGAGACAGAAAAAATTCAAAAATCTAAAATTACTAATTTTGTTTTTTGTAATTATAAAAATAATAATTAAAATAAATAATATTAAAATATTCGAAAAAAAAAATAGATGAATTCACTTCCTATTTCTTTAGAATATTGATCTTGTGAATAATTTCTTAATTAATTATTGACTGCATTCTTGTTTCATCCTTTGTCAAATAAAAATAAAAAAAAATAGATCTTTATATTTCCCTCTTTATTAATTTATAGTGAAGATGAATTTAAGGGAAAGAGCAGAGCAATTGGATATTAGAAATTCCAAATATCTTTTCAATTCTTCTTTCTTAGTTCATAACAATAACATAGAATATACAAAAACCAAAGAGACAAAAAGGATTATCAAAAAATTGAAGAATGATTGCAGAATATTGGAAGAAGAAATAGAAGAATTGCAAAATGAAGAGCAAAATGAATCTAATAATGCAACAATAGAAGATCTTAAAGAGGATTTAAAGAAAAGGGATTTTTATGGTAAAGATATAGAGTGAATACATAAAATATAGGATTGAATAAGGATTTACTTTATAAAAATAATTAATATTTTTTTATTTTTCTCAGAAAATTAATTTTGCTGAATTTCTGATTAAATTTTTATTTACTTTTTTTCTTTGCTTCATAGTATACGAAGAGGATGACACAGTATTGACATCGATGGTGTTCAACGACTTGAACAATCAAATAAGAGAGATAAATAACACAATCGACGAAATAGAATCAATAAACAAATCTCTCCAAAAAGAAATCAGAGAGTAAGATTTAATTTTTTAAAAAATTTTGTAACAATATTTTTAATTTTCAATCAATGAAAAACAATTTTACCAAAAAAAAAAAAAAATTGATCAAATTATAATTATTAATTGACAGAGAAAAACTTTTGGAAAACAAATTGGTTATTGATAAAGAAGAGCTAGACTTCACTGAAGAAAAAGATTCCATCGACAAAGAGAGGTTCCTTCTCAACACCCTCAAAAAACAAAACTCTATGTTCGCCGAAAACATCCGCTCCTTTGTTACCCTCTACCTCCCCTCCAACAACCCCTCTCAAGACTCCTTTTCGGTGAGTTCCATTTTAGAGAAATTAATCAATTTGCATGTTTTCGGAACTTTGGAGGATGATTTAATTTCCGACAGTTTTCTTTGTTTGGATTCTGATGATTTTGATTCTTGGAATCCTACTTTGCAGATTTTGAATAAGTATCGTTTGATTCTTTTTGATCCTAATCACCACAACCGTGTTAAACTCAATGTTGTATTTTAGTGATTTTAAATTTTAGTTCAAAATAATTTAAATTTTTGTTTTTCAAGAACATTCATTATATTTTATTTAATTTTTTTCATATTTTTCATTTATTTATAATTTAATGTTATCTTTTATTTTTTTATTTTTTTATTTATTTCCTGAAATTTTAAATTTTTAAAATATTCTTGTTCTTTCTTTACGAAAATAATTCTCCACAATCAACCTATTCTATTCATTTTACTTTAACACAAAAATTGTATATTTTCGCAGTTCAGTTTTATTGAAAGCAAACCAAGGGTCATTCCAAAGTGTAAGTTTGTCAGAATTATTGATATTGATTATCAAATTATTTATGGCGCCATTTTTTGACATATTTTATTTTATTTAAATATATTCCTGAATGTTGATCATTCCAGATCTTAAACTTTCATAATTGTATTTTTAATTAATTTGATAACAGTTTTTTGTTTCATAAATTTTTATTGCTCCTTTCAAAAAAATTATATAAAAAAAATTCTTCTTTGTTTTGAATATATAATTTTTAAATTTAAATTCATCATGAGTACGAGAAGATCAAAGAGAAACTCCAACAAAAACAAGACACCAAGGTAAATATTTCAAAAATTTATCAAAAAAAAAGAGATAAACCGAATTAAATAAATAATCCTCCCTTCAAAAGAAAATAAATCAAAATTTATTCTTATTTTGGATACCTCATATATTCAATTCTATATACCTAATATATTTGCTTTTTGCACATAATATAGTTCATCACATTATGTTGGATATGTGGAAGATGAAGAATCCATAGAATCTATAATGAAAAAATTTGAAGCAGTTGATAAATATAAGGAGAAAGTAATCAAGGAAGTAAGTTATTAAAAAAAAATTAACACTGTGTAGACTTTAAAAAAAAAAATTTTTTTCAACGATATTTTATAATAATTTTTTCTTGATTATTTATCTTTATTATCTCACCATTTAATCAATTCTTGTTGGAAGAAAGGAGATAATCATGTCAATGGAAACAATGAAAAGAATGGCCACAAAGAGCAGCAAGAGAATGGCAAGCATGATATCAAGGAAGAGAATTCAGATGATCAAAAAGAAGAAATAATGCTTGATGAAAATCAATATGAAGAAGTAAGTTTACAAATTGAAAATAAAAATAAAAAAGCAAAAAAAAAAATTTAATAATTCTGATAAATACTTTTACTTTCTTAAATTCAACATTAATCTTTTCTTTTTTAATTTTCCGAACTTAGATTTTCAAAATCACATCTAGTTATGCCGTTCAAAATACGATCGAGGAAGATTTCAACTATATCGACGAATATGAAGACTCATTTTCCAATGACGAAGAAGAGGAGTAAAAAAAAAAATTTAATTCATAACATCTGCCATCTTATTTCATTTTTCTTTACTTTATTCATCAAGCTTTCATTTTTATATCATAACATTTCTTTTCAATATTTATTTTATTAATATTATTTCGCTTAAAATTTTATTTTATAATATTTCATAACTATCATATTTAATATATTAAATAAAATTATAATAAATAAAAAATTAAAAGTCACTTGATAATGGATTCAAACTTCTTAACCATGATTATTTCTTAATTTCAAAAGAAAAATTAATTAAAATGCATCATAAAAAAAATAAAAGGAAAATCCAAAAGTTTATTTTAATTTAACTAAATTGTAAGGTGATTTGAAACTTAATTTTTGTGGTTTTGATAATTCAAAACATCATCAATAATAAATATATCCAAAAAAAAAATAAAAAACTCGATTATTCAAAAAATAAAAAAAACAATCAATCATTTAATAAAAAAAAAAAAGAAATTCACACCAATCAATT
The DNA here is from genome assembly GCA_024220525.1 of Cochliopodium minus. Lineage (NCBI taxonomy): Eukaryota > Discosea > Himatismenida > Cochliopodiidae > Cochliopodium > Cochliopodium minus. The sequence continues at coordinate 30,444 of JAMYWO010000112.1, read as the reverse complement.
TTAAATAAATAAATATTTTTTTATCATTTTCATTTTTTGTTTAGTAAATCATTCAATGAAGGAGATGAGGAGAATTTCTTCAACAGCAACAACGAAGAAGACTCTGAACAAAAGACAAGAAGAAAAAACCTCCAAAAAAAACTCGGCGGAACCTCCTCTTCCTCCAACAAGAACGGAAGCCAACCCAAAAAGAACGGCTCCTCCAAACCTCGTGGGGGGAACAAAAAGAATGTTTCTGATGGTGGTTCTGCCATTCAAAACTTTAAAAAGAGGCTCACTTGTGAAGTTACTGACGAGAATGGTTACAAGTATACCATCAGAAAAAAGGTCAAGTAATAAATTTTGAATATTTTTTAATTTTAATTTTTTTTTATTTTTGAATGTTTTTAGAATTAATTTTTTTTTTAGTAATTTTCTTTCTCATAAAAATTATTTATTATTAATCACAATTTTTTTGCAAGATTAACATTTTAAATTCTTTTTAAATAGTTTTTTGAAAGATTAATATTTAAATTATTTAAAATAGTTTTTTAATTTTTTGAATAAATTATTTTAATAGTTTTTTATTTTCTTGTTAAAATGTTTTTTTTAAAATTTTCCATTTATTTAAAATGATATAATCTGTTAAATTTTTTTGTTTAAAATTTTTTTTTTTAAAAGTTTTTTTTATTATAAATAGTTTTTTAATATTTTTAATAGTTTTTTAGTTATTATTTTGAATGTTTTTTTGAAAATAATCTATTAAATTTTTTGTTTTGATTTTATTTTTTTTTATTTCATTTTATTTTTTCTTCTTTAATTTTATTAAGAGCAAAAGACCCACTGAAAGAAGAAAACGTTAAAATACCAAAAGATACAGGGTCATGGGCTCGGGACATTTTACCATACGAGACCAAAAACCAAAAACCTCCAAAAGGTTCCTCCTACCTCCAAGTAGAAAACATTGTCTCCACTGATTGGAATAACAAAGAAAATAACAAGGAAGAAGTAATCAAAAAAAAAAAAAAAATTGATTTTTTTGGTTTATTTATTTTAATTTAAAATTTTATTTTTCAATTGAAGTTTTTATTTTAAATATTTTTTTTGAAATAATTTTTAATTCATTTTATTTATTTTTGTTTTTATTTATTTTTTATTTTTTTACCAAATTTTCTAATTTTTATTAAAGTATTTGGCAATATTGATGGACCCACCATGGAAATGCCAATCGAAAGAAGGAGTGGGTGTGGACACTAATGATCTAAAAAAAATGAGTTTGCCTGCCTCTTCCCTTTTTATCTTCATTTGGACCGAGAAAGAAATGATCCCTAGCACTGTCTTGTAATAACATCAAAATAAAAAGAAATTTTTTATAATAAAAACAAAAATAATGAATTTTTTAAATACTTTAAAAGAAAATAAATAATTTCATAAATACTTTTAAAAGATTTTTAGTTCAAATTCTTTCATTCTAATAAAATTGATTAATAAAATACCTATTTATTTTGAAATAAAAATGAATAAATACATAAAATAAAAAACCTGAAGAAAAAAAAAATTTTTGCTTTTCTAATAAATAATATTAAACAAATAATTATTTCCTTTTATTTCGTCGAAATAATTTTTTTTAAAAAAGAATGATGGAAAACTGGAACTATTCATATGTAGAAAATTTCGTTTGGGTTAAAAAAAAAGTGAACAACACTTTTTTGGAGCAAGAATCTTCCTACTTCTCCAAAAGTAAACTCACCCTCCTCATTTTCCGTAAGAACGTCAAAGATCCCGTCGAACTGAGACATCAAAGAAGCCCTGACGTCTTTTTCGATTTTGTTAGAATGAAAGAAGTTTTTAATGCTTCTCAAGAAGACAATAGGTTTATTTTTTTATTTATTATTTTTTTGAATAAAATTTTTTTAGATTTTCATCTTATGGAAGAGAAGGAAAACCTTTGTTCGCTTATCATTTGATAGAAACTCTTCTCCCCACTGGAAACTACAACGAGAAAACAGGTCACGGAAAGTTCCTACATTTGTGGTCTGATCTCAACTACCACAGAAAGGGATGGACTACTGTCCACAGTTAACCATAAATGATAAATTTGAAAATACAAATTAAAAAGAAATTCAACCCAAAATAAACAACAACAAAATTATAATTTTAAGAGTAAATTAAATTGAAAACATCTTTATTTCGAAGAAGTGATGTCTTCTAAATTTTAATATTTTTAAAGAAAATTGAATTTTTAATTTTTTCTTTCAATTTGGGAAACAAATTTGGGTATAAAAGGGGATTATCTTCAGATCAATAACCTCTGAAATTTCTTCTTGGATTTGCTCTTCCATTACCTCTGCTCCTTCTATTGCCTCTTCTCCCACCAAACTCTTGTTGCTGATAAGGATCATATTGATCTTGTTGTTGTTGATAAGGATCAAATTCTTGTTGATCATAATCTTGTTGATAAGAATCATCTTGTTGGAGATATCCTCCTCTTTGTTGTTGTTGTTGATATGGATCATATTCATCTTCTTGTTGTTGATATCTCTGTCTGGCATTTGGATTTCTCCTTTGATTATAATTTCTTCTCGATGATGATGGTCTTCCTCTTCCACCAGCCACAAAAACTTTGGGCAATTGAGAATTTCCCTCATTCAATTTGTTATCTAGTGCTTCCATTATCCTGTAAGTTCTCTCCATATTAATTTTTAGATTATCCATTTTTATTTTATTTGCTTCATATTCTCTTTGTAATGCTTCACTCGGATACATTGATTTCTTTCCAATCACTTCATCTTGTCTCTTCTTCAATGAGTTGTAATAAAGCCCATCATTATTGTATTCCTGTCTATACTTTGCGTATTCCTGCCTGATTGAATCCAAATATGCATTGGGATCTTTCAAATTTGGCTTATTGTTGGCATTTCTTTGGTCATTTGGATTGAACATGCATAAAGATAAATGAATACAAAGAACCAAGAAGAATATATAAACTAAAAAAGTTTTCATTTTTTTTTTTATTTAATTTAATTTGAGATAAAAAAAATATTTTTTATACTCAACAATAACTTGAATGTTTAACTTTATCAAATAATATAAAAAAAGGTAAATAATCTAATTTCAAATTGTATTGAAAAGGAGATTAACTTTTTCATTATTTTTGTTTGGTTAATTTCAAAATTGGTACTAAATAAAAAATAAAATAAAAAATAAAATAAAATGAAAAATTGAATTTTAATACAAACAGAAATTTTAAGTAAACAAAAAAAGATTTTTTTTTTCTTTTTTCTCCTTTTCTTTAAACTTGATAAACTTTGTTGATTTTATCAACATCTTGACCGCAAAAAGGACAACATTTCATATTTTGAGAACAAAGCAAACAAGCTCCTAAATGCGAGCAAGGAAGGAAAATCGCGTCACACTCATTAACAAAACAGATTTTGCAAATTTTATCTTGTTTACGAATTTCAAAAACGATATTCTTCCAATCCTCATGATCCTTAAAAAATAATAAAAAAAAAAAAATAAAACAAAAATAATAAAAAATAGAAATAAAAATAAGAAACTTTTTTTACAGATTTTTCATCGAACAAAAGATCCATTGCATTTATAATCTCAAGTCTCTTGAAACCAGCGAGGATAAGAGTGCTGATGACTTGTTCGTTGGGAACAAACTTCTTCCCTACGTTGTTCATATCAAAAGACCACTCCTTATTTTCATAATTCACAAGGGAATCATTTTTAGGAATTGAAGGAGAAGTGTCAAAATTATTATTTAAATTATTATAATTCTGAGAAATATTATTATTTTCTTTGGAAATTTCTTGTGTTGTTGTATTTTCAATTTTATTATTTGTGGATGTTATATTGTTTTGTTGGGATTGGATGTAACAAGCTTTGCTGCAGTAGGGATATCCTGGGAGATCCATCAATTTGTTGCATACTTTGCAATAGTTCCTCTTCTGATCGTTATCGCTTCTTGATGTTTGGCTATGATCATAATTGCCCTTCGATTGTGAATTAGGATTATTATTATGAAAAGTATTTTGATTAATAGGCTGAATGTTGTAAGAATTGGATGTATTTATAGGATTATGATTTTCTTGAATGCTCATGTTTATTTGTTGATATCCATTATTTTGATTCACCATTTGATTATTATTTATATTGCTTCCATTATCATTGTTGAATTGTGATGGAGATGAAGGGGAGGTATTATTTTGTTGCGGCATTTTGCTTCTGATGGATTTGGCGCACATTCTGCTGCAATATAGAAAGCCAGGATATGCAAAATAAGTGTTGCAAGCTATGCAGATTCGTTGATTGGTATTTTGTTGATTAATATGAGGTGTATTTTGATTATTGAGTTTATACTCTTGATTTGGATTGAAAAATTGATTATGTTGATTGTTTGAATTCAAATATTGATTTGAGATCATTTTATTTTGATTATTTTGTTGCATTGATCTCGCGCATTCTCTCCCACAAAATTGATATCCTGGATATGGAAAACTCTTTTTGCATGCCAAGCAAATGCTGTTTTGTTGATTGCAATCGTTAACTTCACATGTTACAGTTTTAGGATAATTGCAAGTAGATTCATTGCACGAATACATCTTTATTAAGACCTTGAATTTTTTTTTTTATTCTTCCCAAGAAAATTCAAAATTTTTACATAAAACAAAAAGACATCAATTAAAGAAAGGGAAATTGTATGCATTTTTCAACACTTTTTATTGTTTTTTCTTTTCTAAAATTTAATTCTTGAAATCCATAACTCCTACTTTCGAGCAAACTTTTATCTTCTATTTCCTTTAAGAAAATTTTTCATTCAATAAATTTATTTAATCAATTTAATCCTTATATTTAATAATTTATTTATTTTTGATTTATTTTTAAAATATTCTTACAAATATTCATTCTTTTACATTGTGAGAACTTTAAAGAAACAATGTAATTTTGAAATCCTCTTTAAATTATTTCTTTTTTCAAATTTCTGAAAATTTTGATAATCTTTTTGAAAAAAAAAAAATAAATTGTGAAATCCACAGAAAAATCCACAGAAAAATCCACAAGACTAACAAACCAATAAACAGTTGAATTCAGTAAAATCTTGTTTATCTCTTTGAATTAATATTTTAAAAAATGGTCGAACATGAAAAATCAGAAACAAGAGTTTAACATTACCTTTGTAAGTTTTTTTTAAATCCTTTATTTAAATAACAGGTTTGCTTGTACTAATCATGTGCATTGACCTATTGTATTCAATACTCAACAAGTAGACCTAGTACTTCAGAAGGGGAGAAGTTCTTTTTCTTTTGTCAACTTTTTAAGAAAAGAAAGATAGCCACCACAAAACGAAAAAACTCAATTAAACAAAGTATTGTTTAAAATTATTTAAAAACATTCCTAAAGGTTATTTCTCTGATAAAACAGATTTCAAAGAAAGTTTTCGAGTTATATGTAAAAGCACCTACCATAACAAGGCCAAATTTGAAGAGATCATCTTTCTCGGAATTATTTTTTTACCATTATACTCTTTTTGAAACACTAGCAACTAAGATCAAGAATTTTTCGAAATCATAAGAACATGACAAACTCTTAGAAAAGTTGATACATTAAAATAAGAAATATAATAAATTTGAAAATTCATTTTTTAATTAAATTTGCTTATTTCATAAAAATTAAAAAAAAGTATTTTCTTTATCATCGATAAGTGAGACAGATTTGAAAGATCAATCAATCCCACCAAACGAAGAAAAAAGAAAAGAATAAATACTGTGATTTCATTTTTATAAAATAAATAAAAAAACCAAGGAGAGAAGAAGGAGTGAAAAAAAAAAATCTCAAAATTAAGAGATTCTCTTTTTAAAAAGAAGAAAGGAGAAGAAGATCACATAGAAAAATTAGAATTGGTCTTTTTGAGATTGCTTTTGACTTTATCGAAATTGATTTTGGATCCAAAAGCACCCTTGGTCTCTTCCGAAGGGCTTTCGAGGAGTCTTTCATTGTCGAGCTGGAGAACCCTGTTGTTGTTGTTGATGAGCTGTTGTTGATTGAGAGGGTAGTTGGAGTTGCCAAAAAAGAAAGGGTTGGAATTGAGGGTGGAGTTGACGTTGTTGTTGGGATTGTTAATGAGATTGTTGCTATTTATATTTAAATTATTGTTGAAATTGAAATTGTTATTATTGTTGGGTGTATTCAAATTGGGATTGATATTAGTATTCTGAGAATTATTTCGAGGATTGCTATTAAAATTGAAAGAATTTTTGCTTTTCATATCTAGTTGGGAATTCTGTTGAGGATCTCTTTGAGGACTCTTTCTTTTCATGTTTGAATGCTGTTGCATATTCTCTCTGAACATGTTGTTATGTTGAATATTCTGTTGTTGATTATTTTGTTGATTGAGATTGGGTTGTTGTATGTTTTGTCTTTGCATATTTTGTTGGATGTTGCTTTGTTGTTGATGGAGATTAGGTTGATTGGGTTGATTTGGCTGATTATTTTGGTGCATATTTTGTTGATTGAGATTTATTTGATCGAGTTTTGGATTCTGTTGCATATTTTGTTGATTTTGTTTCATATTTTGTTGTATGTTTTGTTGATTTTGCATTTGTTGAAATTGCATGTTTTGTAGATGCATATTTTGTTGGATATTCAAGAGATTTTGATTTAAAAGGAGATTGGGAGTATTATCACCTATCACCCCTCTCACAATTCCCTGATTACGCAAATCTTGTAATTCAATAACATTCTCTTGAAGTTTCTTCCTCAATAACTCTGACATCTGTCTCTTCTCATTCAACTGTTGCTTTAGTTCTATCATTTTTTTGAATAAAAATTGTATTTAAGAAAATATGAAAGTGATTTTGGGTAATTAATATAATAAATATTAAAGTTGTATCAATTGAGATTCAAGATTAATTGTCAATATTATGAAATATAAAAGGATATATGATTGTTAAGAGTTCTTTTCTTACTTTCTATTTCATTGAGAAGTTCATTTTTGGTGGATACTTTCTTGGTGAGTGAATTCTTTCTTGGCCTATTGGGCTTCAAATTATTTATATTGGGTGTTTGATCACCAATCTTTGAAGGGGGAATGACATGTTGAGGATATAAATGAGGTGAAAAGGGCAAAGGAGCACCAGTCCAAAAAGGAACATAAGGAAATTGAACGGGAGGTATTTTCCATTGATTACTTTTATCTTCATTATTTTGGTTTAATTGTTCTGTAGATGTATGATCTAAAAATTATTAAAATTGTTAAATGAATTTGTTATGAAGATTGATAAATGAACTCGTTTTTTAAATATAAACTTACTTGGATTCATATTTCCCATTTGCTTTTGTATATTTAGTTGTTGTAATTTTTGCATGCTCTCCCATTGTTGCATTAATTGTTGTTGGAAATAGATTTCTTGCTGGTTTTGATTTGAATTTAAGTTAAATAATGGTGATTGTGGTGGTTGTGGTGGTAATGGCTTTGAAAAATTAATTTCTGTCATCAACTCATTCCATTTTGGTGGGAATGTGGGTATAAAAAAATTATGTTGAGGAAATTCTTGTTCTGATTGATTTTTAAGTTTTATATCCTTCATCAAATTTCCCCAATTTGATGGCAATGGATAAGTTGGGAAAAAAGTGTTTGGATTATTCATATTCATATTCATCATATCCATTCCGTTATTTTGAAATATATTCATATTATCATCCTGCATATTATTATTATTACTATTATCCTCCATATTTTGCAAAAACTCCTCAAATGTATTATTTTGGAACAAATTATTGAAATTATCTTCCATTCTCTTTCTTAACATCATAATTTTTCAAAGAATATTGTTATTAGTAAAATATAGGTAATTAAAGAAAAAATTTACCTATTATACACCCTACAGATTTTTTTTAATTTATATTTTATTTTTCTCAGTTCAATAAAGGATGAAATTAATATTTAGAGTTCATCATTGAGTGACTTTAAAAAAATAAAAATTTAGTATAATAATACAGTATATTTCTTTTGGGAAAGAATAGAATAAATTTTGCTCTGGAATTTAGTTTTCTTTAATTCAAAAAAAGAATTATATTGATACAAAAAGTCTATTCAAATTTTTGGTCCTTTATCTTAATCAAAATAATCTGCTCTTACACTCAG